>BHEV01000498.1:3534-28657 GCA_004319985.1 Emydocephalus ijimae
TGAGTCATAGTAACTGGAGACGGCTTAGAACAGTAAACTTCAACTCTTTATTTACATCGTGCAAAAAGCAAATAATAACGGTTAACTCTGCCTTATATAGGCACCTTTTGTATGATTCGACCAATAACAACTAGGAACGCTATTTTTAATAACCAATGGAAACTCTTAGTTGAAGACCAATCAGGTTCGTTATAGCTGACCAATCCTGGTCGAGCTGCCTGATAACCAATCAGAAGTGCAGGGCCAGAACCCTGCACTTTACCTCAAGCTCAGACCTTTAATGCATTATTGTATACACAACATCTTCAAATCTTGAGTAATTTTATCTTTAATTGCAGTTTCTACCATCTTCTCTGAACAAATGTTTAACTGTCAGGTCTCCCCATGAGTCCTTCTTAAAATTTAAAGTTGTGCTATCCACCTTAAAGTCTGCAACTGCAGGGATCAAGCATAGAGACAACTGTATATTTTAGTTGGAAGGTCCACAATCTCAGCTTTCAGCTACTTGATAACCCTTGGGTGGATGCTACCAGGGCTGGTGATTAATTGAGGTTCAGTTTGTCAATAAGATCTAGGACTTCCCTTGTCATAACTATATGACTCAGTTCATATAATTCTCTTCCTGAGAACAGGAACATTAAAATAACATTACCGTGAAATGCTTTAGCAAACAGTGATATGCCCTGAAGATCAGAGGCCATCACTTGTACCAAAAGCAAGATCTTCAGTCTCTTTTAGAAGAGAGCAAAGGACTTGCAAGATGGTTGTCACCTCACTGGGTAGACCAGATGAATGAATCAATTCCACAGGAAATCTAAAATTACCGTAATTAAGATTAGTTCTCTTGCAGAAAATCTTACAAGTCTGATCACACTTTACTTCCCTTCCCCCAACTAATAGTCCTATGGATTAGGGAGGTAACCTCCTGAGCTGTTTCATATTGTTCTGCTTGGTTTGGGCTGGAACTATGTTTTTCACTTAATCACCTTGGTAATGGAGCTGATTTATTTCTGTCAATGTGATTTTTCTTATTCTATACACTCAGGTTCTGGGATTACCCCTAATTTTTCTCTTGTGTGGACAGAAAGAACAACAATGTTAAATTCCTTAACCTTGAAGGACACCATTGACTCCTTCATCTAAGGAAACAAGAACTTCACTGGTTGGCTTTCTGCTTTGAATTCTTTTATTTATAGTCTTTTATTATCTGTCTTCACAGTTTTGGCAAGATTTTCTTGCTGCTTCCTCAGTTTCTTTGCATTTCTTTTGCCAGAGTTCATGCTCAAATGCTACTAAAATGGCATACAGAAGAACTGGGTTCATATTAGTAACTCAGCAAAATGAGATCATTTCTATACTAACCAACATTTTGATTTCCCACAGTATCCCAAACTATATTCGGATATTGTAGGAAATTTTAAATAATAGACTGTTCCCAAAGTCAGAAGCTACACTGGGCACCTGTATAGAATGTGAAAAGTTTGATTAATTTATACTTCATTTATTGCCTTCATTATTTAGAAATAACCAATTTATGTTTAAAGCAAAGCTGTGGTAGAACTGCACTTTGAAAAAAGGATTTGTGCTGAAACCCTGGAATGGTAACTGATAACAGAAACCAGAGCATTGTCCTTCCTTAGAGTGTGAATGGAATGGTATAAAAGAAGGATGTGTACAGACACAATAAATACCAGGATAGGTCAGAATGAAAATGCATCACTACAAGGGAAAAAAATCAGGGGGAGGGGTGGTTCTTTAAAACATCTGTGGAAGCACATGTGCAACACACAAAAATTAAGTCCCCCCTCCCCCCCTCAAGTTGTAAGGCAGGAATCCCCACACTTGATAACTTTAAGACTTGTGGACTTTAACTCCCAGAAATCTCCAACCAGGTATGCACCCAGGCTTCTTGGTGCAATGAATAGAAGGTTTGGCTTTATTTTGAATATCCCGAGAAACAACCATGCAATTTCCTTCAAACATTTTTTCTTTGAAGCCTAATTACCATCTTAGGTTATTCCTCTTTTGAAATTTAATTCTTTTCCTGCAGTCTAATATCTATGTTTATTTTCTTGCTATCATGTGTTCCTAATAAATAGCTACTTGTGGTGGTGGTGGTGGTAGGATGATATGCTGTCCCATTCACAATGGTTTAGTAGGTTGATTAATATTCCCCCAGAGTTCCCTTCACCAAAAACCCAGAAGTATCTCAATTAAATCCAGCCAAAAGCAGATCGATGCTAGTCTTCAGAGCAATGCCCAAAGAGTCCACAAGGTACTTGAAAGTTTCCCAAACAAGACAAAACCACCAGGCAAAATTAAATCCACAACACAAGAGGATTCATGAAGCACAATCCAAAGTCAAGGCAAGAATCATTAACAACTAGGAAACACACAGCTAGGAAATGAACATGTTGTTCCCAGCATCACCACTATCTGTCTGCTGTCTAAATAGCTAGCTTTTGGTGCAGCCCATCAAGAAGGACAAGGCTGCCTCCTCATGAGTAATCAGGATGACCTTCACTGCTCCTGCTTTTTCCTCTGCCCTGTGTGTTCTCAGATCAGGTGCAGAAGGTAGTTCCTCTTCATCACTGCTAACCATCTGCAGCTGCATGCTTTCCCACCTGAAGCTTCAGGGCTGTCCTGCTACAGCTGTGCTTCAGCCAAATCACTCCCGTCCTGACATGCCAGGGACTCGTTCATCCTCCTCCAAACTGACATCTGGAGAAGTATCTAGGGACATGTTTGTGGGACACTTCATCACAGGTGATCACATACCTCAGAAGACCAAGGCCTCTCTAGATTGATTATGTGCAGATACTTAGTTTAAGATGCCTCTGAATTTCTTACTTAGCAGAAAGATATTTTGTCTTACAGCCTAGTTCACATAATCCTAATAATTGATCAGCAGAAAAGAGGATAGTGGCAGCAAATTCTAAAGGTATGGTAACTGCTGCTATATTACCCTGGACTCACTAGGTTGGGTGGGACACACCCAGTCATAACAGAGCCTTAAAGATACCTACTATTGATGGCCTGCTAGCAATGGCAATGATGGCTTTCTGCAAAATGACAATGAAGGCAGATGCTAGCCAGTGGTGGGATTCAAAAAAATTTACTACTGGTTCTGTGGGCATGGCTTGGTGGGTGTGGTGTGGCTTAGTGGACATTGTTAGGAATATAAGTCACCTAACAGGTATTTGGGTTAGAAATATATAAACCAGGATAGATATTTTAAAACTGTATCTTTAAGAAAATGCAAAACTGTCGTTAGGTGTGGTTTCTCAAACGGCCATAAAATGGAGCCAGAAACCTGGGTTGTTTTAGTCTGAGTCTCAGAAGAGAGTGTGAGTAAATCTCTGTTTCCTTCTGTTGGAGAATATTGCCATTCCTCCATTTTTCCTCATTGACTGATATTTCTGGATTTGATGTAAGTCTGATACTGAACTGTTTTTGACACTGAACTTTGTTATTGGATTATCCCTGGATGAAAACTAACTGATTTAACCTGTGAATGACTTTGGATTGCTTGTTTGGACTTTGCTTAAACCTTTCTGTAAATAAAAACCTACATTTACTATACAGTGTACCTGTGTGCTCTGTGTGTATTATTCCAACACTACTCACAAATACGTCTCCCTGTATGCGCTCATTCTCCTAATGGGGAATTACCTCAACAGCCATGGTTTGGTGGGTATGGTAGAGAAAGAATACTGTAAAATCTCCATTCCCTCCCTACTCCAGGGGAAGGATACTGCAAAATCCCCATTCCCTCCCTACCCCACTAACCTGCTTTCCAGCTCCGTTCTCCTGTGCAGAGCAACAAAAGAAGACCCAGCCAATCAGCTGGAACTCGGAAGGCAGAGAATATATGGAGGTGGAGCCAGTCAGAGGTGGAATTTGACAGTTCTCCAAACTACTCAAAATTTCCATTACCAGTTCTCCAGAACTGATCAAACCTGCTGAATCCCACCTCTGATGCTAGCCCTAGATATGAGAGGGTGGGGGGTGGAATGGGATGGATTTATTGTGCAAGTGTGCACATTAATCAGAATGATTTTGTAAAAACATAAGGTGGAAGAATACAATCCGTGGTATTTCAAACTATAAAGTGGAAAAATCACAGTTTGCGGGGTTTGTCCCTGTGCAAAATTTATGTAAGCGAAAAATAAAGAATGAAACATGCTGGAAATTATTTCAGTAATGTGTGATTTCTTACAAGACACTGTCTTTGCAGAGGTCAGCATTCAAATTGGTCACAGCATCTAAATTTATTGTCAAATTTAGTCTGTTACTGGAATTCTTTTCCCTTCATTCTGGAATTTGCCCCAAAAATATCACATCTCACCATTGTGTTCCTCCCCATGTCAAACATTTATATTTGTTTGGAGGACGAGGATCAAAAATACATTTTTCACAAAAAGAGAGCGAAAGCAAAGTACTAAATGATAATAAAGCATTTTTGCCCTTTTTTAAAAAAATAAAGTTTTATTTGGGTTTTCACATATACAAAATACAAGTAAAACATCTTTTTTGAAAATAGCATGGTCCCAGGTTGAACTTCTTTGTACAGACACAAAACTCAATTTCATGCTCCTTTTTGTATTCTAGTCCATATCTTATACTATTTTACATTTTCTATATAGTTTTTCTGCTCTTTTGATTTTCTCAGTTTTAATTTGATTATCTCATCTCAATTCAAATAATTATATTTATACTTTTGTCTGTTCTGTTTCAATTTCATATTATCTTTTCTCATTAAACAAGTTTTCTCCTGTAGTTACTAATTGGAGTATGACACTTTTATATCTTTTAATTACATCCCAAGAATTTATTTATATTCAGCTAAAGATTTCTGATAAAAGAAAAAAGTCATTTTTGTGATGAGAGACTTTTATCAGTTCAAAAATATTTATAAGAGAGATTACTGAACCTGAAGGAATGTTTTGCTGCGATAGGCAAGGCATTGCAAAAGATGTATCTTTTATTCTACCTTCAAATGGAAAATAGGTATAATCTAAAATAATTTGCATTTGGACTAAGAGCAAATCTGAGTATGAACTTCATATGTTGTGTCGATTTTGGAGTCTATATGCATAAGGATAGAGACCTTCCTTGTCCCACTGTATGCTTATCTGGGGATCCAGCTATGTGATTTTCTCCCATTGCACATCAACTTCAGTTGCAACACCCTCATTCTAACAAAACTGATCTTCTCTCTTCAATTACATTTTCCCATACATTTAATTTCATCTGGAAACTGCAGAAATAACTATTTGCCATCTCAAATGACAACAAATTAAGAAAGAAAAAAGCAAAACACAAGAAAGAAAAAAATTTGGGAGGGAGACTGTAACAACAAAAAGAAAAGAAAAAGATCATTATTTTTCTTCTCATCTGTTTCCAGGAGAGAGGAGATACTGAACAAAACTAGTATTCAATTGACAACATATTGATAATATTTGATCTTATATTGCTGGGTAAGTCAGCACCTCTATTTATTTTCAAACTGCCATGTCTCTTTCTGCTTACTTCCTTCTCTGTCACATAACAGTATCAAAAATCTCCATTGTTGGCTTTTGTTTAGCAGCCTTCAACAAAGCAAACTGCAACACTGACTCATGGGAAAAGTGCAAATGCAGTTTTCTTCCCTATTTCAGTGGCAATAACCGCATGAATTAAACAGACATTGCCTTTTGTGCTGGCTTGCATTTAAATACCTCAAAATTCTACTCCACAACACTGAAGAATGGAGGGATACTCTGCTTTTCTCCAAAGGGGAAATAATTTATTCAGTCCCATGTATTTATTGGGAACTAAAAATACTTAAGTAAATAGCACCTTAAAAAGGGAAGATGTTATGGACCAAGCCAACGCGTCAGTAACAACCCTAATAGCTTTACTTTAACAGCAGGCTCGTAATCCTGCACTTCTCATTGGCTCACGAATAGTGAGTCATGATTGGTCGTTTCTGGCCGATCTGATTGGCTGACAGCAGGTCTCTCTGATTGGACGCTTGTTAGAGCAGTAAACTCAAATCATTGGTTGTTTTGACAGCAGCCAGCTCTATAAAAGAGCTGCTACTGCCCAAGTATTTTGCTCTGTTCTGAAGTCACTAATAAAGAGTTGAAGTCACAGTTCGATGTCTCGTCTCCGTTCCTTGCACCCATGCTCAGGACTTAACACTGGCGATGAAGGTGGGATATGGAGATGATAGAGCTGACTAAACACTCATTGAACAAGACAGAGAACGTGGCTGAGAGTGCATGCAACAAACGGCAGAATGACCAGTGGCGCCATACCACCCGCTCCATTTGACCCAGCAAACGAAGACTGGGACTCGTATATGGACCGCTTCCAGATATTCCTGGAGACCAACAATCTGAAAGATGCTACACCTGGCAAGAAACAAGTGGTGTTCCTGACCCACTGCGGCCCCGTCGTTTTTAAAATGGCTAAGGCACTTGCCAAACTGGCAGAAGTGAAGACCATGGATTGGGATAACCTCGCGCCAATCCTCCGGGCCCATTACGTAGCTGCACTACCTACACTGATATGAAGACACGAGTTTTACCAGAGGGACCAACAGAAGAACGAGAGCATTGGGGACTTTGTAGCTGACCTCCGGAACCTGGGAGGACTCTGTGGTTTTGCAAACCTCGAGGAAGCCATGAGAGACCGAATAGTTCTGGGATTAGATGACCACACAGTGCAGAGCAAGATCATGGCAAAAGGAGACATCAGCCTTGCAGATGTCATCACCGACGCTACTGCCGCAGAAGCAACCAGGAAATCAGCCACTCGAATGTGCCGAGTGAACGCACCGCACCGCCAACTCACTAGTGATAGTCCGCCTTTCTCTGAGAGGCACACTATTACCGCCCATCATGAAGACCTCAAATCATCCTCAGACAGTGAGGAAGAGGAGGTCAACCGGCTCCGCTCAGAACGAGAGCAAAAGAACCAGAGACTTCCGCACCAATGTGCTGGTTGCGGGGCAAACTACCCATGATCAGACTGCAAATTCCTCGACGCACTCTGCTGTTCCTGTGGGAAAAGAGGCCACATTGCAAAGGTCTGCAGAAGCAAGCAAGAGTCCAGTCCAAGCCAGAGGGAGAATAACCTCCACCGGGAGACAGGCAAACCACCTGGAAATTGGGACCGCCTGAACCACCAATGGAACAACCACTACTACAGAAATCGAGCACCTGCCGCTTCAAGAAGACGAGAAGAGGCACACCAAACTATCACTATCGGCCACACTTCATCACTAGATGCAAGAAAGATCCGAGTAAATGTCACTATTGAGAACTGACCGTGCATGATGGAAGTCGATTCAGGGTCATCCCTATCAATGGTCTCCTGGAAAACCCTCAAACAGCTGATCCCTGCCATCTGTCGCCAGGACCTCAGCACTCAAAGAATCATCCTAAAAGACTACCAAGGGAACAGAATTCCAGTTGTCGGTTCCAGCCACGTCCAAGTATCCTTCAAGGACCACACCGCGACGCTTCCCTTGACTGTCATTGATCGTGACCGGCCCAGTTTGTTAGGGTTACAGTGGTTCGCCCCACTCGGAATTGAACTACCTGGCATCCACCAAACCGGAAATGATGACTGGGAAGAGGCCCTCATCCAGGAATTCCAGGACGTGTTCACAGGAACGTTAGGCAAGTACAAGGGGACCCCTATATCGTTTAATCTGAGTCCCGATGTAGCTCCCATTCGCCTTAAGCCTCGTCGGGTGCCCTTTGCACTCAAGCCAAAGATCGATGAGCAACTAGACAAATTAATAGCCATGGGTGTGTTGGAATCAATTGACCATGCCTGATGGGAAACTCCAATAGTAACACCCATAAAGCCAGATGGCTCATTAAGAATCTGTGGGGATTACCGGGCCACCCTAAAGCACGTGCTTCAGCAGAGCGCTTACCCAGTACCGGTGGTCCAACACCTTCTTCACTCCCTGGGTGGCGGAAAAATATTTGCGAAATTGGACTTAGCTCAGGCGTACCAACAGCTACCCGTAGATGCGACGACTGCAGCAGCCCAGACAATAGTAACACATAGAGGTGCCTTCAGGTGCAATAGACTCCAATTCAGAGTAAGCGTGGCGCCGGGCATTTTCCAAAGTTTGATGGAGAGACTATTACAAGGCATAAAAGGCGTCGTGCCTTATTTTGACGACATCTTAATAGCTGCCCCACTAAAGAATTATTATGACAACGACTCAGAAGGGTTCTTCAAAAATTTAAAGACACTGGCCTGAAGGTAAAAAGGGACAAGTGTCAACTTTGCACGGANCAGCCCAGACAATAGTAACACATAGAGGTGCCTTCAGGTGCAATAGACTCCAATTCAGAGTAAGCGTGGCGCCGGGCATTTTCCAAAGTTTGATGGAGAGACTATTACAAGGCATAAAAGGCGTCGTGCCTTATTTTGACGACATCTTAATAGCTGCCCCACTAAAGAATTATTATGACAACGACTCAGAAGGGTTCTTCAAAAATTTAAAGACACTGGCCTGAAGGTAAAAAGGGACAAGTGTCAACTTTGCACGGAGAGAGTGGAGTTCCTGGGATACCTTCTCGACAGACCGGGAATCCACCCCACTGAAAAAAAAACTAATTGCAATCAAAAACACCCCAAGACCTAGAAATAAGACAGACCTCCAAGCCTTCCTGGGACTCATTAACTTTTATAACATCTTCTTGCCCCAGAAGGCGACCGTAGCCGAGCCCCTACATAGACTTCTCAACAAAAAGGCTTCCTGGGTCTGGGGATGGCGTGAAGAACGAGCATTTCAACAAGTAAAAGACCTCTTAACTTCTGATGCTGCATTGATACAATACAAGACTCTACCCTTCACGGTTACCTGTGATGTCTCACCATTTGGAGTGGGAGCCATTTTAAGCCATGTCCTGCCAAACGGTAATGAGGCACCTATTGCGTTCTTTTCGAGAACTTTGTCTAAAACTGAAAGGAACTATAGCCAACTTGATAAAGAGGCTCTCACCATTGTATCCTCAATTAAACGTTTCTATAAGTATGTGTATGGGAGACCCTTTGCCATAATTACAGACCACAAGCCGCTACTTGGCATTTTAGCGGGAAACAAACCAACTCCCCACATCTTATGACCAAGAATGACACGTTGGTCAGAGTTTTTAGCCGAATACGATTACCAACTGCAACACCACCCAGGGAAAGCCATTCCCCACGCTGACGCTTTGAGCCGCTCTCCACTACCAGACGTCACAGATGACCCAGCTCCAACCCTAGCCGTATTGCAAATTGAAACTCTTAAATCACCACCACTGACCATTCAGGACATCGCCTCAGAAACGAAAAAGGACCCTTCTTTGGCACGAGTCCTCAGCTGGGTGGAATGATGTTGGCCGGACAGCGAACCCAATGACACTTTCAGGCCATTCAGGAATCGACAGACTGAACTATTCTCTCAAAAGGGCTGCATCTTGTGGGGAGACAGAGTCATCATCCCGGAGAAATTGCAACATAAAGTTTTGAAAANTGAAACTCTTAAATCACCACCACTGACCGTTCAGGACATCGCCTCAGAAACGAAAAAGGACCCTTCTTTGGCACGAGTCCTCAGCTGGGTGGAATGATGTTGGCCGGACAGCGAACCCAATGACACTTTCAGGCCATTCAGGAATCGACAGACTGAACTATTCTCTCAAAAGGGCTGCATCTTGTGGGGAGACAGAGTCATCATCCCGGAGAAATTGCAACATAAAGTTTTGAAAATGTTGCATGATGGACATCCAGGCATCATGCGGATGAAGGCAATGGCAAGGAGTTACCCATGGTGGCCAGGTTTAGACTAGCCGATTGAGACCTGGGTGGCGATGTGCAGCAAGTGCCAGGAGACTCGCTCTGCTCCTCCAAAAACACCTCCAACTCAGTGGGAAACACCTCGAGGTCCCTGGTCCTGTATCCACATCGATTTTGCGGGACCCACAAGAGGACACACTTTCCTTCTAACCATAGATGCCTATTCTAACTGGCTTGAGGTCCACAAAATGAAAAGCACCACCATGGAGGCGGTCATTAAAAAACTGAATAAACTATTCGCTACCCACGGATTGCCGGATGTCCTGGTCTCCGATAATGGCCCTCAATTCACTGCCCTGGCATTCGAACAGTACCTAGCAGACCGGGGCATCCGCCATGCCTTAACATCACCAGCTCACCCTGCGGCCAACTGTAGGGCTGAGCGAATGGTCCAATTTGTAAAGACGACATTACACAAAATGGACCAGGGTGACATTGACAACAAGATAACCAGGATGCTTATCCTCCAACATATTACTCCAAGCAGCACCACAAATAGAACCCCAGCTGAACTCCTGATGGGCCAAAAACTTCACTCACATCTCGATTGCCTCCACCCTGTTTACACACCTGAACAACCTCTGGGATCCAGCAGCAAGTGTCGATCATTCCAGGAAGGCGACCCCGTTTTTGTGAAAAACTTCTCGGGTGACCCATTGTGGGTCCCCGCTACCATAACGCAACTTACGGGACCCCGATCCTATTGTCTACAAACTGCAGATGGCAAAATGTGGAAGCACCACATAGACCAGCTTCGATCCAGACTAGCACCTACTCCCATCTCATCCCCTGAATCTCAAACTGGGGGGGAGAGACATCGAGGGGGCCAAAAAAGAAATAACAGATGACTTAACAATCAGAACCTAGCAGTCTACACAACCAACCATGGGATACTCACCGCCAGAAGGAGAACCGAGCCGGGAAGTTGCCTCGCTGCGTGACAGCACCGCAATGGAAACAGATCCAGGGGACCCAGATGACAGCATTGGCGAGAGCAGAGAGGACAGCCCAGAGCCATTCAACAAAACAGTGGGACCGTTTTTGCCATCCAGCTCAGCAAGCAGCCCACCGGAACCAGAGCCAGGACAGAAACCGGTGGAACAGTGCAGATCAAGCAGAAAGGTGAAGCGACCTGCTTACTTACGAGAATATGTCACCCCACCCCTCAGACGGAACCTAGAGGGGAGGGGTGTTATGGACTAAGCCAACGCATCAATAACAACCCTAATAGCTTTACTTTAACAGCAGGCTTGTAATCCTGCACTTCTCATTGGCCCGCGAATAGCAAGTTGTGATTGGTCATTTCTGGCCAATCTGATTGGCTGACAGCAGGTCTCTCTGATTGGATGCTTGTTAGAGCGGTAAACTCAAATCATTGGTTGTTTTGACAGCAGCCAGNAGTGATGGTGGTTCTCGGTGGCTTTGAAGCAGAACAGGTTAATTTTTCATGTCCATGTAAACAGAGTGTGCTAATCCATGGCTCTGAAGTTGTGCCCAGAGAAATCCAACTGCAGGCTTTAGCAATGTCTCCTAGAGGAAGTTGGTAAGATTTGGATTAGTGGATAGTATTCACACTAAAGAAGCTCCTTGTCCATTGGGACGTACAGAATGCCTCTGCATTGTAGAACATCACAAACTATGCCCCATAAAAAGAAACACATACACACACACACACACAGAGAGAGAGAGAGAAAAAAAAACATTTTCATTTTCCTGCTATTATACAGGTAGTCCTTGAGTAATTAGCAGAATTGAGGCCAAAATTTATGTTGCTAAAAATTTAATTTTTAAGTGAGTTTGACCCATTTTACAAACTTTCTTGCCACAATTGTTAAGTGAATCATTTCATTTATTTGGTTAGTACAAGCGTCTGCAACCTTAAACACTCAAAGAGACATTGGGACCTGTTTCCCACAGAAAAGAAAACCCTGGGAGCCAATAATTTAACAACTGGGGTGGGCGTGGCCAACCCGACATCACTCACTCCCACCCAGTCACCTCCTGCTCTGGAATATGGAGCAAGTCTCCATCCCCCACCATCACCCTTACCTTCTCAGACCAGGCAAGGAATGACAGGGAGGGGAGGGGCAGGGCCAGCCAGTGGTGGGATCAGCCAACAGGGAGCTGCAGCACAGGGCTGAAAGAGCCACATGTGGCTCCAGAGCTGCAGGTTGCAGACTCCTGGGTTGGTAACATGGCTGCTCAGTGAAACTGGCTTCCCCATTGACTTTGCTTGTCAGACAGTCACAACAGATGATGACATAATCTTGGGAAACTGCAGCCATTCATCAATATGAACCAGTGGCCAAGCATCTGAATTTTGATCCTGTGACTGTGGGGATGCTGCAAGGTCATAAGCATGAAAAACGGCCATAAATCACTTTTTTCAGTGCCATTGTAACTTTGAACAGTCACTAAAGGTACTGTTGTAAGTTGAGGACTTTCTGTACTGGTGTTTTACTGTTATTTTAGAGGGTTAGGTTTAATCCGCTGCATAAGCGCAAACTTGCTTCAAAGTCATTTGTTCTGAAGGCCCAAAATCCTGCATGTGGAAGACTTCTATCAACACAGTCATAACATCAGAATATTCATATATTATCAGCATATTTCTTTGCCACTCTTTAGTAATCCTCACAAGGCAATTGTTTTTCAGACGAACAATATAACTGAGCAAGAAAATTTCAACAGTTCAGCAGTCTATGACACTGCAATCCAATTCTTCTTGATTAGGATATTAGAACATATCCTATTAGAACAGGACATTAGAATATAGGCTAAAGGATGTATTAGGATATAGGATTTTCTGCCAAAGGCAGGAGGTTGGACTAAAATACCCCAAGCTATTTTCCAACCCTCTTATTCTATGTTCTAGGACAGTGATGATGATCCTTTTCAGCACCGAGTGCCCAAACCAGAACCTGCGTCCATGCCCTTGTATGTGCATGTGCCAGAGCACCAGAAAAACCAAAGACCACTGGATGGTGCACACATGTCTGTTTTGGGACCATTTTGGCTCTTTCCGGGCCCCCCAAAAATGGCCAGAAAAAGCCTCAAAAACAGCCTGTTTGGGGGGGCAATTTTCAGGCTGTTTTCATGTGCTTCAGCACCTGCAAAGACCAGCTGGTGCCAGAAACCAGAAGAGCAGCTGGTGACAGGCACGTGCCCATCAAGTTGGTTTTGCATGCCACCTCTAGCATATGTGCCATAGGTTCACCATCACGGTTCTAGGATGATTAGAAAGTGATTGAATGACTTGTTGGTGCAGCATCCAAAGGAACAGAAATTGCCCCAAATTCTCCCACCAAGTACAAACCAGCCAAGAGACACAGAAGCCAAACTTTGGTGCCTGTGATCTTGGTTAGGAGTCCTGTTTAAACTGAGAATCTGCACTAATTCCAGCTGCTGCACATGCACCAAGATTGCCAGAAATGGTGGGATGCTGATAAGCTACCCCATCTTCCAAATTAACAAAACCAGCTCAAGGTCAGTCTTTGCCATTTGCCTAAGCTATCACAAACCTCATTGTTCCCTACTCAGAAGGACTTTGGAACTCAGAACTAATGGGGCAGTAAATCAAATATCTAGAGAGGCAATTAGAAGTCTTAGAAGGATTGTTGTCCACAGCATTATTTTAAGGAAAGGGTTAGGTTAGTTAAATTTTCTGGAGAAGGAATACAAACTCTGTTTGGTTGCATTAATTCAGAGGAAGGTAAATTACCATTTTCCTTTCTTTGTCTTTATTACCTTTGCAACAGTTCTTAAAATCTGGAAATATGCACCAGGCAAATAGCCAGAAAATAGTTTACTTTACATGAAAAATCAGACTGCTTGAAAAAGCCATTGCCAGCTATGGCTACTTTGACACTGACTTGAAGGTATTGATGGATTAATTGCTAAGTAGCCATGGCCCTAATCACTCAATCCTGCAAACAAGTGGAGGGAGGCATTAGCTCCATTTCCCATTAGCTCCATCTCCCATTAAATTGGACAGTGAAGCAGCACGAGTAAGACAAATTTGATTTCAGAATCCAAACATTAAGCAGGTATGGTATATTAAATACAAGGATACACACACACACACACACACACACACTGGACATAAACTGTCAACTCCTACCATCAAAACGATGCTATAGAACACTGCACATCATAACAACTAGGCACAAGGACAGTTTTTTCCCAAACGCCATCACTCTGCTAAACAAATAATTCCCTCAACACTGTTACAAAGTCTACACTACTGTTACTGTTAATCTTCTCATCACTCCGCATCATCCATCTCCTCCCACCTGTGACTGTAACTTTGTCGCTTGTATCCTTATGATTTATATTGACTGTTTCCTAGTATGATTTGATTGCTTATTGTGCCCTTTGACAGTTATTAAGTGTTGTACCTGATAATTCTTGATTGTTGATGAATATACAGTATATTTTCTTTTATTTGTACTGAAAGCATTTGCACCAAGACAAATTCCTTGTGTGTCCAATCACACCTGGCCAATAAAGAATTCTATTCTATTCTCTTTTGGATGGGCAACATAGCAATTTGTGCCACTGTTAAACATTTCCTGTGTGATGCATACAAAATATTGTAGAAGTATATGGGGATTGTACGAGGCAGAGCAATAGTTAAGATGTGAATTTCTCAGATTGGCAATCCCAGCCTCAGAAAGTACTAGTATTAATGCATATGGAGAAGCTTCCATTGCCATCTCTTTTCTTGCTTCCGTGTCTTCATGTGCCTTTAGATAAGCTTCGTAGTCTTGGGAGAAGGCAGAACGTCCCCTCTATAGTCCTTGGTCAGCTAAAGTACAGCATATGAACCTGTGGGGAGTCCCACCACTCACCCTGTTTGAAGCAGGCTGACAGGGTGATCTTTTAAGATTTTTGAACAAATAAGCAATGTCTTTGGAGGGGGTCCCTTCTAGATCATGGCAATTTTCAACTACAATGTTAAATTGTTATTTACCACTAGAAACTTTAGGGGGAAAATTATTTCCTAGCATAGTATTCATAGTATAGTATTCAGAGTCTTCAGAGTGGAATTACCATCTTCTTTGCTTTGGATTTCAGTCATCTCCTTGCTCCTTTCTTCCAGCTCATGCAATATCACATTTGCACAGAGTTTACAGCCAGGCTTTGAATATTTTTGATGGAGTGCAACATTTTTTCAAATGCAAAAAAAAAAAAAAGTGTGCAAGGTATTGGAAAAGCTGCAGTAAGTCAAGGGATCTCATGAGGAAAAACAGAAAATTATAAATAGGGAACTATAAGCATAGAAATGGCTGGAGATAGGGAATACAAGAGGGTGTGTGTATGCTGACATCTGAAGAATGAGGGAAGTGAAGAAGACAATAGTAAACTCTGCAATAATATGTCATCAACTAAATCTTAAATAAAAGGAAAAGAAAATTATGAAGCATTCATATTTTTGTTGGTCATGAATAGTCCATTGTGCTACGTGTTCAAACATTAAAATGAAGCCATAATCTCTCTTTATCCCAGATATTAAACATAGTGAAATGTAATGGACTTGACACAAATATCTTGTCCGGAATATAGAAATTTATATAGAACATGGTTTTCAGTCCATGAATCCTCAAGGATAATTAGGATAAGAGAGGAAGGATGCAGACCTTGATTTGACTCTTACCTACAATTCTATCACAGATTCTGTCACTGGTCTTTGGTATTATTGATGTAAAATGTAAAACATGTTTTTTAACGAACAGGAAAGACAAAGAGGAAAAGCAGTTCATTTTGGTAGAAATATGCTCTTTGTACTGACAAACGATCTTGGAACAGAATGCCACTACTCAAACATAGCTAGACAATCTTCTTTGAGCAGGCATCTACTACTTCCATCAATAAGGACCAAAAAAATCTGCTTCATCCCAAGTGGGACCATTATTTTCAAAATAGAGGCTCTACCCACAAAGATTTAGCCTTTTCCAATCCCAATTTTAGAGACTGAATGATCTCTGATTAGTGCTTCTTGTGCTCAGGTATTAAACTGGATTGTCTTTCACAAAGATCTCTTAGTTGCATAGGATAAATCTAATTAGCCTCCATTGACCTTTTTTAAACACAGATTGTAAACAGATAGTCAGATTATTTGTTTCTCTGCAGTTATGTGCCATTCAGGAATACAGTTCAAGATCAATAGGTGGATCTTTATTTTGTTTTAATTGATTCACTCAAACTAAGTAAATTTAGGTTTTAGGAGTTAATCATTTCTAATCAAGCTTTAAAATTTTCATATTTCATAACATTGTGCTGAACAATATGTGTTTTAGCTTTTTCAACCAGGCAAGCACATACTCCACTCTTAAATCAATGCAGGGGTTTAATACAATCACCACCTGGAATCTAATGTCAGACAAGAGGCCAGAGTCTTTAGCCTGGTAAGCAAAATCCTTAAAACCAAAAACTAGTATAAACATCCTCTTTTGATATTCTTTTTTTACCTACTACCATATATTTTCTTCAAAAGCCACAACGTGTTTTCCCCACTCGACAGGAGCCATGGCAGTAGGATACATTCTTTTTGTTTATAACTTTTATAGTTTTATCAATATATAAAATACAAAGAAAAAGAAAAATAGGAAATTAAGGAAAGAAAAAAGAAAAGGGGGGAGAAAATATGAGCTACCAGGGGAAAAAGAAAAAGGCATTGACATCCAACTCTTTTCAGCACAGTACAAGACAACATCACAACCTCAACTTTTTACTTTTACACATTAGTAGATAACTAGCCATTTCTATAACAACAAATCTATCTAATCAGCAAAATCCAAGTCAAAGTTTCCTTTTTTTATCACAAACACAAAATCCAGAAGTGATACCCAAGTAAAAAACATAAATATATTCTCCTCTTTGAATAGAACAATCAGTTTTGATTGACAATGGGATACATTCTTAATTTGGTTTGGTTTTAAATTTTATTGAACATTATTAGTTTAGTATTCTCATTTTCATTGTGTGGGTTCATTACTATCTTAAAAATTTTGCTGCAATTAAATATCCTGCATGTGTTCCAGTAGGCTTCATTTCTTTAAAACATTGAACAAAAATCTATGTATGTATTGCATACTATCAATCCTGTCAATCCAACTCCATGTTTTATATAACAAAATATGTCAGATAAATTTACCAACTCTAATAAGTGCTTTACCTCTACTAACATCCATTAGAGTATCATATGGGAAAAGAACCTAACCTGCATCAAAGTTTGCCACATTTAGAAACAAGCTTCCTGATTTCCATTATAACAGTAATGGAACTTTATATAGAAGAAACCATTGAATTCCAGATATATTAACTGTTCATAAAAGGTGAGATTTCAGGAAATATCCTGAAAGGCCAATTTCACTCTATACCAAACAAGTTTCAAGCATGTCATGCTTGCTTTGAGTGTTCTAAAAGTAACTTTCCATAACATAAATGTAAGAAATGGGGTTATTGTTTTTTTAAGTATTAATTTTAATTTTTACCATCATACTTCTTCTTAGTGCAGAAGTGAGAACCTCTGTGCAACTAAGTCCTTATAAAGGTATCCATTATATATGCAACCACTTCAAGAACTCAACTAATTGTTATGCATCTCCTCTGCTGGGTCAGAAGCTCAGATCCTTTGTTGTCCCATTATGATGAAATGTGTCTGATTGTCACACCATGCCCCTCTACATTTTCCTTGTTCAGCAAGAGGCCTTGGGTTAATAAAGAGCCTGTTGTTATTATTGTTGTTATTATTATGCATTAGGTCCATCTATTCAATTTGTACCAGCGGAAGAGTTTTTCTGAAAGTGTGCCGTTACAGTTAAAGAATATCTGCTAAGACCAAGAGATCCACTCAGTAATAAAATCCACTGACCTTCAGTCTACTTGCTAGATTAAAATTTCCAGGAGAGACACAAAGAAGGTAATTTTGTTACAAGCCAGTTGCAGGCTTTTATACAGTTTATTCAAGCAAATTCTATATTCACCTATGATTGATGATCATTCACGAACAATTTACTTCTGCAGTAACATTAAGCAAATGCCATGGGAAGACAAAACCAGGTTGCCATAGTAGTTACTAAACTAGAAAGCAGGATACCTGCTTGACTTTGAGCCAATTGCTCTCAAAAGGCAATGGCCAACAACTTCCAAAAATATTGCCAAAAATCCCTGCATGGACTTGTCTAGGCAGTTGATAGGTGTCAAAACTGTTTTAAAGGCACATGCTTATATATAGAAGAACACCTGAAAGGCAAGGAAAATTAGTTAAGTAGGCAAGAAAGATTGGCTCTAGAAGATTTGATATCTCCAAGTTAGCCTTTTGCTCAACCAAAGCATCTCTAAGTCTTGCTCAATCTGTCCCAGTGGCTCCTCTTTGGCTCTGCTCCTTTAATGGTGATTTGTTTAAACAATCAGGTACTTGGTCTGCTACTTAGTATTCTATCTCTTTCAGCAGTATCGTGAAATATTATTTTCCCAGGTCCTGTGGGATTGCATTCTATTCCTAAAAATATTTTTTTCCAATTCAGTTAGATGCCCTTTGAGGAAATTATGGTCTTTTCCTGTTACCTGCCCAGTTCAGTGCCCAGTAAGAAGCACTACACTTAGTAACTTTTGAATGAACATGCATAAGATTGGCCTCTTAGTTCTTTATTTGATGGAGGCTGAAATAAGTGCTTTGCACTCATCAGATTAAGGCAATCAAGCTGGGATCCAATTTCTTTCCCTTTCAACAGTATTATTTTACTCATTGAAAAAATTGAAAGTGACACTGCCAAATAATGTAGGCCTTAGAAAAATGTATATAATAAAGCTAAGACCTTAACAATTCCTATAGCTTCAAAAATGCTTTTGTAATGTTATAATCAAAGTGTCAGAGAAGACCAAGTACTAAATAAAATTGTTTTCGATTGTTATTCTAAACCATCTAGATTCTGAGGCTCTGATCCAATACTGATTGGAATTAATCAGTCAACTATACAGCTAAAGGGGATTTGGGAAAAGTAAATCTTTTACTGCTTCTATCCAGTCACTAGAAATTGATATTATCTAGCTAGATTATTCGTAACATATATGACATCAGTGATAGGCTCCAGTAACTATTTGGCCTCATTATCTATATTTCAAGTAGGTTCCTGTGTGTGTGGATAATTCTTTTCCTAAGCAGATAGGACTATAGTTACTTTGAAGCTTTAACATGTATGATGAATAGTTTCAATATTTGGTGTCCTTAAATTATATTTATATATAGTTACATAGTGTGGACAGGTCAAAAGACTCTAAATGACCACTTAGGATCACTAGGAAGATGTCTTTTCTATTCCAAGTCTAGATCACATAGATATCAATCATAAACTAGGTGCCCTTTATAACACCAATTGATAGACCGAATAACCAAAGACAAACCAGGAGTTATCCATAATATATAACACAATAACTTGAAAACCCCTACTGCAGGGCTGTCAAACTCCCAGCCCACCCAGTTTAGCAAAGGGGGGGAAAGTCCCGATATATCATGTAAGGCTGCCATGACAATGCAAGTTTGGCACCCCTGCTCTACTGTATGTAGGACAAGCAGGAAAAAAACTGAGGAAACATATCCCATGAACATCAATTAGATTTCTAGTGCATAATCTATATATAAATAATCACGGACTGATAAATTTACATAGCCTGGTAAGTAAATAGCTATGAGAAAAGCTCAGAGAATACTAAGAACCCAACAACTGAACTCTGAGCTGCATATATTCTCCACTATGGCAAACACATAGCAGGAGCAAGCATCATCAGTTCAAAACAATCATTTTATCATATTGCATGAAGTGATTGAGGCCCTCTCCACACTGAAGAGATGATACCGTGTTTCTCATAAAATAAGGCCGGGTCTTTTTTTTTCTTTTTTCTTTTCTTTTCTTTTTTTTTTTTTTTGAGCTCTGAAAAAACAGCTAGGCCGTCTTTTCGAGGATGTCTTAATTTTCCTCTCATGCGCAGCCTGGTGGTACTGTGTGTTATGGACTAAGCCAACACAGCGATACAACCCCAAACAGCTTTTACTTTACAGCAGGCTTGTAATCCTGCACTTCTCATTGGCCGGCAAATAGCAAGTTGTGATTGGTCGTTTTTGGCCAGTCTGATTGGCTGTTAATGGACCCCTCTGATTGGACGCTTGCGAAAGCGGTAAACTCAAACCATTGGTTGTTTTGACAGCAGTCAGCTCTATAAAAGAGCTGCTGCTGCCCAAGTATTTGGTCTGTTCTTATTTTACAATAAAGAGTTGAAGTCGGTCTCATCTCCGTTCCTTGCGCCCATGCCCAGGACATAACACTGGTAACAAGGGTCGGATGCGGAGACGATAGAGCTGACAAAGTATGCATCGAACAAGACAGAGCACGTGGCGAAAGAGCGCACGCAACAAACGGCAAGATGACCAGCGGCACCATACCACCCTCTCCATTCAACCCAGCAACCGAAGAATGGGATTCATATATAGATCGCTTCCAGATGTTCCTGGAGACCAATAATTTAAAAGATGCTACGTCTGGCAAGAAACGAGCGGTGTTTCTGACTCATTACGGCCCCGCCGTTTTCAAAATGGTTAAAGCACTGGCAAAACCGGCGGAAGTGAAGACCGTGGATTGGGATACCCTCGCCCCAATCCTCCGGGCCCATTACGCACCCGCAGTACCTACACTGATACGAAGACACGAATTTTACCAGAGGGACCAATGGAAGGACGAGAGCATTGGGAATTTTGTAGCTGACCTGCGGAACCTAGGAGGCCTTTGTGGTTTTGCAAACTTAGAGGAAGCCCTAAGAGACCGCATAGTTCTGGGATTAAATGCACCACACGTGCATAGTAAACTGATGGCGAAAGGCAACATCAGCCTTACAGATGTCATCGCTGATGCTACTGCCGCAAAAGCAACCAGGAAGTCAGCTGCTCGAATGCACTGAGTGAATGCACCACTTCACCAACTCGCTAACGATATCCCACTCACCACTGAGAAGCATGCTACCACCACCCACCACAAAGGCCACGAGTCATCCTCAGACAGTGAGGAAGAGGAGGTCAACCGGCTCCGCTCGGAACAAGAGCAAAGGACCAGAGACGTCCGTGCCAATGTGCTGGTTGCGGGGCAAACCACCTGCGATTGGACTGCAAATTCCTCGACACACTCTGCCGTACTTGCGGAAAAAGAGGCCACATCGCAAAAGTCTGCAGAAGCAAGTGAGAGTCCAGTCCCAGCCGAAGGGAGAACAACCTCTCTCAGGAGACAGGCAAACCTCCTGACAACCAGGACCGTCTGAAAAACCAATGGAACAACCACTACTACTACAAAAACCAAGCACCTGACTCTTCAACGAGAAGAGGCCCACCAAACCATTATTATCGGCCACGCTTCATCGTTCGATGCAAGAAAGATCCGCGTATGGGTTACTATTGAGAATCGACCGTGCGTGATGGAAGTTGATTCGGGATCATCCCTATCGATGGTATCCTGGAAAACCCTCAAACAGCTGATCCCTTCCATTTGCTGCCAGGACCTCAGCACGCAACAAATTATCCTGAAAGACTACCAGGGAAACAGAATTCCAGTTGTCGGTTCCAGCCACGTCCAAGTATCCTTCAAGCACCGCACAGCGATGCTTCCCCTGACTGTCATCGATCGTGACCAACCCAGCTTGTTAGGATTACAGTGGTTCGCCCCACTCGGGATTGAACTAGCCGGCATACACCAAACCAGAAGCAATGACCAGGAAGAGGCTCTCATCCAGGAATTCCAGGACATGTTCACAGGAACATTAGGCAAGTAAAAGGGGACCCCTATATCATTTAATCTCAGTCCCGATGTAGCTGCCATTTGCCTTAAGCCTCGTCAGGTGTCCTTTGCACTCAAGCCAAAGATCGACGAGCACCTAGATAAACTGATAGCCCAGGGCGTATTGGAACCGATTGACCATGCCCGCTGGGAAACTCCAATAGTAACGCCCATGAAGCCAGATGGTTCGTTAAGAATTTGTGGGGATTACTGGGCCACCCTAAATCATGCTCTTCAACAGAGCGCTTACCCAGTACCGGTGGTTCAACACCTTCTTTATTCCCTGGGTGGCGGAAAAATATTTGCGAAATTGGATTTAGCTCAGGCGTACCAGCAACTCCCTGTAGACGTGACGACTGCAGAAGCCCAGACAATAGTTACACATAGAGGCATTTATAGGTGCAATAGACTCCAATTTGGAGTAAGCGTGGCGCCGGGCATTTTCCAAAGTTTAATGGAGAGACTATTACAAGGCATAAAAGGCGTCGTGCCTTATTTTGACGACGTCTTAATAGCTGCCCCCACTAAAGAGTTATTAGTACAATGACTCAGAAAAGTTCTTCAGAAATTTAAAGATGCTGGTCTGAGGGTAAAAAGGGACAAGTGTCAACTTTGTACAGAGAGAGTGGAGTTCCTGGGATCCCTTCTCGACAGACAGGGAATCCACCCCACTGAAAAAAAACTAACCACAATCAAAAACACCCCGAGACCTAGGAATAAGACAGACCTCCAAGCCTTCCTGGGACTCATTAACTTTTATAACATCTTCTTGCCCCAGAAGGCAACCGTTGCCGAACCCCTACATAGACTTCTCGACATAAAAGCTTCCTGGGTCTGGGGATGGCGTGAAGAGAGAGCATTCCAAGAGGTAAAAGACCTCTTAACCTCCGATGCTGCATTAATGCAACACAATGAGACTCTTCCTTTGACAGTTACCTGTGACGTCTCACCATTTGGAGTCGAAGCCATTTTAAGCCATGTCCTACCAAATGGGAATGAGGCACCTATTGCGTTCTTTTCAAGAACTTTGTCTAAGACCGAAAGGAACTATAGTCAACTTGATAAAGAGGCTCTCGCTATTGTATCCGCAATTAAACGTTTCCATGAATATGTGTATGGGAGACCCTTTACCATAATTACAGACCACAAGCCGCTACTTGGTATTTTGGCGGGAAACAAACCAACTCCCCATATCTTATCACCAAGAATGACACGTTGGTCAGAATTTTTAGCCGCCTACGATTACCGATTGCAACACTGCCCGGGAAAAACCATTCCCCATGCTGACGCTTTAAGCCGATCCCCACTACCAGACATCATAGAGGACCCAGCTCCAGCCTTAGCCGTATTGCAAATCGAAACCCTCAAATCGCCACCGCTGACTGCTTCAGACATTGCCTTAGAAACAAAAAAGGACCCTGTTTTGGCACGAGTCCTCAGCTCGGTGGAACGGGGTTGGCCGGTCAGCAAAACCAATGATACATTCAAGCCATTTAAGAATCATCAAACAGAGCTATTCTCCCAAAAAGGCTGCATAGTGTGGGGAGACAGAGTCATAATCCCAGAGTAATTGCAACATAGAGTATTAAAAATGTTGCACGATGGACATCCAGGCATCGTGCGGATGAAGGCATTGGCCAGGAGTTACGCCTGGTGGCCTGGCTTAGATAAACAAATAGAGACTTGGGTAGCAAAGTGCAGCAAATGCCAGGAGACTCACTCTACTCCTCCAAAAACTCCCCCAATCCAGTGGGAAACGCCTCAAGGTCCTTGGTCCCATATCCACATCAATTTTGCGGGACCCACAAGAGGACACACTTTCCTCCTAACAGTGGATGCCTATTCAAACTGGCTCGAAGTCCACAAGATGAAAAGCACCACCACAGAGGCGGTCACTAAAAAGCTGAATAAGCTATTCGCTACCCACGGATTGCCAGATGTCCTGGTCTCCAATAATGGCCCCCAATTCACTGCCCTGCCATTCGAACAGTACCTGGCAGATCGGAGCATCTGCCATGCCTTAACATCACCAGCTCACCCTGTGGCCAATGGTAGGGCTGAGCGAATGGTTCAATTTGTAAAAAAGACCTTGCACAAAATGGACCATGGCGACATTGACGACAGAATAAACCGGATGCTTCTCCTCCAGCACATAACCCCAAACAGTACCATGAACAAAACCCCAGCTGAACTCCTGATGGGCCAGAAACTTCGCTCGTATCTCAATCGCCTCCACCCAAACTACACCCTGGAACAAACCCCAGGATCCACCAGCAAGTGTCAGGCATTCCAGGAAGGTGACCTCGTGTTTGCGAAAAACTTCTTGGGCGACCCATTGAGGGTCCCCGCTACCATAACGCAACTTACGGGACCCCAATCCTATCGCCTGCAAACTACAGATGGTAAAATGTGGAAACACCACATAGACCAACTCCGTTCCAGATTAGCAACTAGTCCTATCTCAGCCCTGGAATCTCTAGCTGGGGGGGGAGGGAACATTGAGGAGGCCGAAGAAGAATTAACAATCAAAACCCAACAGTCTACATAACCAACCAGGGGATACTCACCGTCAGAAGGAGAACCGAGCCAGGGAGTGGCCTCGCCATGTGACAGCACTGCGATGAAAACGGATCCAGGGAACCCAGAAGACAGCAATGGCATAAGCAGGGAAAGCAGCCCAGGGCCACAATTTTCACCATCCAACCCAGCTAGCAGCCCACCGGAACCAGAGCCAGGACAGAAACTGGTGGAACAGCACAGGTCAAGCAGACAGGTGAAGCGACCTGCCTATTTACGAGAATACTTATCACACCCCTCAGACGGAACCTAGGGGGGAGGGGTGTTATGGACTAAGCCAACACAGCAATACAACCCAAAACAGCTTTTACTTTACAGCAGGCTTGTAATCCTGCACTTCTCATTGGCCCGCAAATAGCGAGTCGTGATTGGTCATTTTTGGCCAGTCTGATTGGCCGTTAACGGGCCCCTCTGATTGGATGCTTGCGAAAGCGGTAAACTCAAACCATTGGTTGTTTTGACAGCAGCCAGCTCTATCAAAAAGCTGCTGCTGCCCAAGTATTTGCTCTTCGCCGAAGAGTTGAAGTCACCGTTCAATGTCTCGTCTCCGTTCCTTGCGCCCATGCCCAGGACATAACACTGTGTGTGCATATGTATTTACACCCTTATCAGTGAATGGCCATATTTCCATGACACCCACACAGCCAACCAATTTCCATCCTGTACATCGTGCCAGTTCAGCCTGTGCAGGTAGTTCTTGGTCCAGTGCATTAAGCATCAAATTCAGCATGCCATGTGAACATGCTCGAGCTCAGATCAAGCTGCAGCACTCAGAACCGTTACTCAGAGGCTGCTTTCTTTTTTTTTTTAAATAAAGTTTTATTTAGATTTTCAGACACCACATTAAAAACAAAAATCTCTTTTTGGTGGAC
>BHEV01000500.1:0-12965 GCA_004319985.1 Emydocephalus ijimae
GGGGGCAGAAGCGGCAGCGGCAGGGCAGAAGCGGCAGCGGCGGGGGCAGAAGTGGCGGTGGGGCAGAAGCGGCAGTGGCGGGGGCAGAAGCAGTGGCAGGGGCAGAAGCAGCAGCGGTGGCGGGGGCAGAAGCGGCAGCGATGGTGGGGGCAGAAGCGGCAGCGGGGGCAGAAGCGGCAGCGGCAGCGGGGGCAGAAGCGGCGGCGGCGGGGGCAGTAGCGGCAGCAGTGGGGGCAGAAGCGGTGGCGGGGGGCAGAAGTGGCAGCGGCAGCGGGGGCAGAAGCGGCAGCGGCGGGGGCAACAGTGGCGGCGGTGACGGCAACAGAAGGTGGCGGGGCGGGACTTTTGGGCTGCGGCTTCCTGCCTTTTCTGTTGCTCGCCTCGCCCCGCCTCGCCCCACCTCACGCCTGCCTCTCCTCCTCCTCCTCGCTGGATCTTTCATGAAGGTTGGGNTCCTCCTCCTCGCTGGATCTTTCATGAAGGTTGGGGTGGGGGTTGGGCCGCATTATGAGGCGACCTGGGCCGCATGCGGCCCGTGGGTTGGACAAGCCTGATCTAGTCTTTCTTAATGTTATCCATTCCTTGACCCACATCAAATTTGCAGCTTGATAGTACAACTCCCAATTAGGCAAACCAAATCCTCCTCTACTTCTAGCATCTTGTAAAAATTTTAACTTTATTCTCGCTTTTTTGCCTTGCCATATACACTTCAACACAATTTTATTTAAATCTTCAAAATACTCTTTTCCAAGCCTGATTGGTATTGTTTGAAACAAGTATAAGATTCTGGGTAGGATATTCATCTTGGTTGTTGAGATTCTCCCCATTAATGACAATTGTAGATTTTCCCATTTCATCAAATCTAACGCTATCTGTTGTTTAAGTTTAATGTAATTGTTCTCTTTTAATGTTCTACATCTTGGTGTCAACTGTACCCCCAAATACTTAACCTTATTCGTGACTTGAATTTTCAATAGGTCTGCCAGTTCTTCTCTTTGTCTTAGTAGCATGTTCTTTGTCAAAATCTTTGTTTTATCTTTGTTTATTTTCAAACCAGCCACCTCACCATATGTCTCTATCTTTTCCAATAATTTTGGAGCTGTTTCTAAAGGGTCTTCCAAGATAAAGGACAAATCGTCCGCAAAGGCTTGCAATTTAAATTCTTCCTTTTTGATTTTCATTCCTTTTATACTTTTATCATCTCTAATATTTCTATTCAACACTTCCAAAGTTAATACAAATAGCAAAGGTGATAGTGGGCATCCTTGTCTTGTACCTTTTCTTATATTGATAGAATCTATGAATTCTCCCTCTATCATTACCTTTGCCGTTTGCTTATAGTATATGGCTTCTATGGCTTGGATAAATTTTCTGGAGAAACCCATCTGTTCCAATAATAATAACACGAATCTCCAATTCACATTGTCAAATGCCTTTTGCGCATCTAAGAATATGAAAGCCATTTGCTTTTCAGGATGTGCCTCATAATATTCCAAAGTGTCCAGAATTACTCTCATATTGTCTTTTATTTGTCTCTTTGGCAGAAATCCATTTTGATCTGGAAGAATAAAGTTATTTAAGTATTTTTTAAGTCTTTCTGCCAAAATTGAAGCAAGGATTTTATAGTCTGCATTTAATAAAGAAATAGGTCTATAATTCTTAATTTGCGATGGATCAGCCTCTTCTTTTGGAATGAGTGTAATATAGGCTTCTGACCATGTTTTAGGTATCATCTTCTTTGGCATAACTCCATTCATGACTTCTAGCAATGGAAGGGTCAGCAATTCTTGTAGTGTTTTATAAAATTCTGCTGGAAGCCCATCTGGACCTGGTGCTTTTCCATTATTTTGCTTCTTAAGTGCTTCAGTTAATTCCATCATTGTTATATTATTTTCTAACATTTTTTCAGTCTCTTTAGGTATCTTAGGTAGATTAGCATTCTGTAGATACTGTTTGACTCTTTCCCCATCAATATTCTCTTGCTTACATAGTTGCCCATAGAAGTCTCGAAGAATTTCCTTTTTCTCTTTGTTGCCATAGCAAACTTGGCCTTGATCATCTATTAACTGCAATATTTTCCTTGATTCTTTCTCCTTTCTCAATTTGTATGCTAACCATCTACCTGGTTTATTTGCATCTTCAAAGTAGTTCTGTTTAGCACTTCGAATTTTCTGTGCCAATTCTTCTTTCTCTACTAGACCCATTTTATGTTTGATTATGTCCAATTTTAATTTAATGTCTTTTTTCTGTGGCGTTTTCTGCAGTTGTTTTTCAAGTCTTTTATCTCATCTTCTAAAAGGCAGAAAAAGAGATCTCACTAATTGAATTCCAAGAGGACCAAATGGGGACTGAAAAAGAAGAAGGCGCAGTAGGTGGACAGGTGGAGATCAAAGAACAACGTGAACCAAGATCTACGAGAGCTGCCAAACCTAATTACAAAATATAATCATGGAAGAGAAAAAATTGATTACAATGAATATAAATGGACTTAACTCAGCTGTTAAAAGAAGGAAAATTTTTCATAAATTAGAGAAATTAAAATTTGATATAATTTGTTTACAAGAAGTACATATTAAAAAACAATATGAACAATTGTTGGTATAGCCAAAATTAGGGAAAATATTCACTTCTTTGACTCAATGTAAGAAAAGAGGAATGGTTTTATACATTAAAGAGACTATCCCAGAAAAATTGATTCATACTGATGAGATGGAAGAGTATTCATGGTGGAAATAATGGACAATAATATGCAAACACTCCTGATTGCAATTTATGCTCCGAATGATAAACAAGAAGAATTCTATAAAAAATTACACATGAAAATAATTGGACTGGACTATGTTAATATAGTTATGATGGGAGATTTCAATGGAATTGTAGACAATAAATTGGACTATACAGCAACAACAACAAAGCATAACAGAAAGACTCTCCCTAAATCCTTTTTTAAAATGACAGACGAATTAAATTTAAAAGATATATGGAGAGAAAGGAATGCTAAAACTAAACAATATACTTTTTATTCAAATAGACATTTATCATGGTTCAGAATAGATATGATTTGGATCTCAACAGAACTAATATCTAACATTCAAGAAACAAACATTGAAACAAGTACTTGGGCAGACCACAATCCAATGACAATTAAATGGAAAGGACAAAAAAGAAGATCGAGATTAACGCTAAATAATACTATTTTAAAGGAAAAAGACTTTACACAATGGATGGAGAAAGAATTGGCCTTTTTCTTTAGAGAAAATAAAAAAGAAGATACTTCAATTCAGAATGTCTGGGACACAATGAAGGCACATGCTAGAGGCTTGATAATAGACTATATAAGGAAAAAAAATATTAGGAAAAGGCAAGCCACTAAAGTTTTAGAAGATGCCCTTTCAAATTTATACTGCCATCTACTCGTTCAGGGCAACAAAACACTGCCTTGAGTTGCCCTGAGCAGCAATATAAATTTTCCGAATAAATAAATGATGCTTTTATAATGTCATTAATAAAATGAAATGTATGGTTAAACTAAAGCCACACTTTTTATAGACAGTCATAAAAGAGTGGGGATTCAAAACTTTTTCATGAAAGAGGTGAATGGCCAAATAAATAATTTAAATAAAATATATTAAACTTTAGGCTAAGTTCTCTCTTCAGACCCTATCAGTCATAGTTGCCTGGTAGACACAGATTTTGGATAGGAATCAGAAAGTGTGTTCTATCCAAAAGTAGTGTACTGAAAATATTTTTAAATGTATAGCTTTATTTATTTTTATTGCGGCAGGAAACTGATGGAAAAAAAGTAATTAAAGTAGAAAATAGAAAACAAGAAGCAGAGTAATTCAGATAAGAAATTTCAGTGATACGGAGATTTAACTGATGAATTTATGAAGGTATTTGTCTCAAGGGATCTGAGTTAAGGGTCTGAATTTGGAGGCTTCTGTTCAATAAGAGATCAAGTTTGGATCTGTCACTGGGACCACGAGCTTTCAAACTCATGCTGGAGCCCATCTTCTGAGAATTTCTCTTCTGTTAACTTCTATTGGAGATTGACATCAGTTGAGCTGATGTCATCTTAGAATACAAAGTCTGCTTCAGTCATAAAAACAAGTAACTGAGAAACATCAATATTTGCAATTTGCCAGCAAATGGAAACTTTTGGATCAACCAGACCTAACATCAGTTCAGAATCTTGATTCTTATCTTTGCCAGTTCAGCAGAGCAACACAGTCTGCTTTCTATATTTCAAGCTCCATTTCTCCCAGCTCTGATTTGCTCATCTAAGAGAATCTTCACTAGAAAAGTATGGACTGTCCTGTCCTGGAACTGACAGGTGTGATAAAATTCAATTATGCCTGAAGGCTATTTTAGCTCATATTTATTTCATTTTGTGCCTAAAAAAATACTGATGCCTTTCCCATACTCACAAAAAACTGACTGAATTCTATGGTAGTCTTTGATTATTAACTAAAATACAATTATTGAAAGAGTTCCATTTTATCTGAAATTCTGACTCGAAATATCATATAATGATAGGGCAGTTATTCCCTTCTGACTTGAGAAACACATATAGCCCAAGTGAATGGATGGCATAAATGCATGTATATCTGGACCCCTTTTCTGAGATGGAGAAGGACAAGTCCTTCTTCATTTCAAAAGAAAAACACAAAGAGCAGGAATGGGAAACTAAGGAAAGAGATCTGAAGTTAACTGATTCCTGCCTGCTCAATTTCAAAATACCAGAATGACTTAAGCCAAACTTGGCAACTTTAAGACTTGTGGACTTCAACTCCCAGAATTCTCCAGCCAGCTATGCTGAAGTCCACAAGTCTTAAAGTTGCCAAGTTTGGGGACTTCTGACATAAGCTAAATGTTTTCCTTCCAACATGAACTCAGTAAAGATTCCTTTTTCCTTGTTGCCATGAGCATCAAAGACAAGTTAGAAATCTTTTCACCATTAACTAGTCATGTCTAATACAATGGAAAAGAGAAAAACCATAGGGAGTTATTGCTTCTCTGCCCTGATCAGAATGCACTTGAAATCCTGTATCTAGATTGGGTCAGCCTAGATCAAAGAAAAAAGTGCCACATGGGAGTAAATTTAGAGAAATGCTATCAAGATGATCTGAAGTCTAGATAATCAACCCCTTTGAAGAACAATTAAAGGATCTCAACATGCTTCACCTGCAGAAGAGTCAGCCAAAAGACAAAGTGTTCAAACATCTGGTGGGCTGTCATGAAGAAGATGGAGGGGACTTATTCTTTATTGCTTCAGACTACAGAATCAGAGTTTATTGTCGTATTACAAGGAAGAAAGTTCAGGTTAGACATTAGGAGGAACATCCTGACTATAAGTGCTGTCAAGCAGTGGCTGCCACATGAAGGTATTGAGTTCACCTTCCATGGAAGAAGTCAAACAGAGGCTGAAGAGTCATCTTAAGTGATGCTGTGCTTATCATGAGGTTAGATAAGATGACTGTTCCAATTCTGTGATTCTGTGAAAAATGGGTAGTGCTGCTGGAGTATAAAAAGAGTATATGAGGACCACAATCTTTTTTAATGCAGTGTGGATTCCTGGGGAAAAACTAATATCTGGACAGGATTATGGCATCAAAGCAATCAGCAGATCCCTGATCCAAAAACAACATGTAGATTGAATCTACATAAACTATATACATTCCTTATTTCTTTATTTTGGTTACTGATTAGCATAAGACTCGGTGGTTTATGATTTGCAATTTTCTCTCAAGAAATAAAGCTACTGGTTTATTAAATATTAATGAGTTACATTTCATATAATTAGGCTTTTTGAAGAGAAAATATTAATGTTAAACACATATACTGGAAAGTAATTTAGAGATATCTGAATCCTAAACACATTTAGGAGAAAACAATTCATAGAGATACTCTTAGAATTTTTCTGCAGTCAGCATTTTCGTTATCCTCATCAAGTTGTCATCCACAACTTTCTAAATTGGAAGAACAATAACATCATGGTTGTAGACTTTCATGGCCAGAGTCAATTAACTGATAGTGACTATTTGGACTGCTTCTTCAGAAGTGACATGAATCACACAGTAGCTTAATTTTCTGTTGTTCTGACTGTTGTTTGATCTCACTAGATTGTATCATGGGATGGGAGTCAGAGAAAGATATTTAGTCCCAATTTAAAAATAAGCTATTTCCTGATTCGCTTGCTTTTGAAATAGATGGTTGCTAAATGTTTGTCCAAGCCAGCCTGCTGTAAATTCCCTTTCCTGGTGATTAATTAAGGTGTGTTTGTTATTAGTTAAAGCCAGGATATAGGTTTTGTTAACCTTCAGTCTCTCTTCCTTGTTAAAGCTGTTAGAAAGTTGATGAATCTCGATGGCTTCTCTATGCAGTGTTAGGTAATATAATTAATATTAATATGATTATCATATTAACATGAATAATTTCATGTGTTTGCCAATCAGGACCAATCATCTTTTACTGACTGCCACAAAACGATCCAATTAGTTCAAACGAAAGAGCCAGAACAGAACAGCTGAGAATTATATTACTCAGAGTCACTTTACTTCTGAAGATGCTGGTCAGAGCTGTGGGTGAAACATCAGAGTATCAGAAAACTAACCTGGAGCCATTTAGCCTGAAAGTTCATCACCATTAAATAAGAAAGAAAAATACCTTACCCAAAAATATAATTAACACTAGTAATATGTTCTCTCTTTGGATAATATTCTCTAAGAGAGGGATTTATAAATAGATATTAATATACTGACTACATATACACATACAGAATTATTAATTCATTTTTCTCTAATTAAACCTGTAGAAATGTATATACAATCAGTATGTGTAATGTTTTAATTGCTCCAGAAAAGTACTTTCCTATCACTTAAACTATTATAGCAAGAAGTTCTACAGTAGAATAAAAAAGATATTCAGAATTGGATTAATTAACAAAAATTAAAAACAAACTTTCTGAAACAATATACAATATATAAAAGGAGAGAGAGAGAGAGAGAGAGAGGAGAAGGATATTTAAATTGAATGCAATGCCTCATTTCCTAGTTAACTAAATCTTCCCCCCCTTCATGCAAGAATAAAAAGAGCAGATTCTTTAAATATACTTTTCTTTCTAGAATACTGTTCTTTCGAAAAAAAAACCTATATATTTATTTCATTAATGTGTATACAATTTTTCATGGATGACAAATTATGCTGGGCATAGAATCCATTCATTGAAAGCACTTTAGACTTTGTCATATGAATATTAATTTCTGAAACTGTTGTCTCTATAAATCAATTAAGGTCACTGCAAAAAAACAGAAAATAAAAGCACAATGCCAAAACATACTAAAATGGAATGCAAGTAGGTCTTCCGCTGCCTGCAATTAGATAAAAAATAGTCTCCCACTAGCTTTTCCATCTGGCAATATAAAACACTACAAACATAATCCAACACTGTTGATATATTTACATTAATTTACAAATTACATTTCAATTTAGTATGGAACACATTGCATAAATCAAAAGATAACACAAATTAATTGGGGGGGGGAAAGCCTGCTCTGTCGCTTCCCCCCCCCCCAAGAAAAGCACCACATAATGCCTGGCCATATGGTCTTATCATTCTCTTAGCTAATTATCTACAAATCTTTGTACCAATTTTACAGCTACCGGTTATGACTAACTGGTTTAAAATTTCTCCAGAGAACTCTTTTTCTTTCAACATCTTTTGCAGTTTAACCCAATGACTAAAGGTATATTATTAATAATATTCAATTACTTGATTTCCAAAAGATCTAGTAATATGTAAAGAAAGGGGTTTTTTAACACACTAAATTCAGCATTTTTATTTATTTTAACTTCAAAGATCAGTTCATTCACAGTCTCTGGAGTAAAGATTCTCCAAAGCAAGATACCTTATTACTTAAGCCTTCTGATCCAATACTTGAAGAGCATATTACAGCATGCTTCCCCCTCCCACTCATTCATTACAGCTCATTCTGGCTCTTGAATTGATATCAAGAACTTCCCAGAATTTTAGATATTGGATTGAGGGCGTTCAGGAAATAGTTTTGCACTTTGTCAGCCACCTGGGTCCTGTTTTATGAAAATCTAATAATAATAATAAAAAAAACATAATTTGATTGAAATAAATGCATAAATGCACATTTAAATAGGACCCCTTGTTTGATTTCTTTATGTCATTTCCCATATAGCACAAATCTAAAAATAAAACCAGCAATGGTATGCAATGGTTTTGGAATGTTATGTCTCATTGTGATTCTATAAATGAAGTGTTTAGATCCCCCTCTATGGTGCATCATTCTTGAGATTTGTTTGTTTGTTTATATTTCTAAAACTCCCATCTCCTTCAAAGAGGGGCTCTGCAGGAACAACTGGCATAAAACTAATCTCTTGTTCTTCCAATATTGAAAGCACTTGCTGCTTCCAATATGGCGATGGTGCAGGACATGAAAACTCATTTATTCTTAAGAGTACATTTATTTTATACCCCAAACTTGCTGCAGTGGGAGGGAAAAGTGATGCATACGAGTCAAAGAATTTACATTTCTAATGAAGGATATGAAAAAAAAAAATGTTTCAACAAAAGATAAAAAAGTTGGAAACTTGCTTTGAAAGCCACAATAATCTGGAAGCAGATTTCAATGATTTGTAAAAAGCATGAAGTCTGTAGATATAAATTCAAACACGTACAAACACACACATATATATTTGTATTTGGAAGAAAAGCCATGATCATAACTGTTTTCTATTGCATTTACTCATTTGTTTCAACAGTCCTGTCAGTTTTATAATGTAATAAAGCAACAATTTAATACATATTGCATCCTTCCTCTGCTCCTCCAGTAAACCAGTAACAGCAGACTGTGTAAGCTTCATTTGCTATATCAAATGTAGCAATGCATGGGCCTTTAGGGATAAACCCATCAATACAATTGCAACTATATTTCTTGAAAAGACTGCACATTTGGCCATAAGGCATCAATTATTACTTTACATTTGACCATGTTTGTCTTGCAGCAATGTCATTTTTATGCTCCATTTCAAATGCACTTTGACAATGTAGCTTGCTATTATGCTTTCATTTGGTTATTGATGTGACCCTATTTTACTTAACACAATCCTGTTTATTTTCATTATTATTTTTCTTTCTGCCCTGTGGAATCATGCAGTTCCTAATTTGGCTAGCACCAGTGTCTAGTGCTGTTCCTTTGATTTATGAGTTTGCCAATTCGTAGCTTTGTGAATGAAAAAAGAGAAATGTTCCCTGACATAAATAGCTTGATTTGCTCATTAGTTTACAGAAAAGGGATAACTTTAAAAAAAGGATCATGAACTGTCATCATCCGATATTGAAGTTTGACTGTCAGGTTTTAATTCCACAACAAACGCAACATTAATGCAAAAATGTTCTTATCTTTACATGCTCAAAACACTTGCACACTTACCTTGCATTGCAGCTGAATAAGCTTCTTTGATTTTGCAAACAGTTAATTCTCTAGTAATTTTCAAGGAAGTTTGTGAAAAATGCTATAGAAACTGGAATCGACCCCATAAAATACTAGATAACATATCCTGTGTTGATTATTCAGCCACAATGAACTAAGTAATCACATATTCAGGAATGAGTAGAATAACAATGGATTCTGAGTACAGATAGATTCCTTTTTTGCAAAACACCTTTTGGCAAAACACAATAAGAAACAATCTTTTTCTTATTTTATTACAAATAGTTTTATAAGAATACATGGAGAGAAAGTCCATTCTGTATAGTGGTTAAGGCACCGGGTAAGAAACTGGGAGACCTTGAATTTTAGTCAAAGATGGTATTCAGTAGGTTCTGAACAGTTCTGGAGAACCGGAAGCGGAAATTTTGAGCAATTGGGAGAACCAGCAAATACCACCTCTGACTGGAGATTTTATAGTATCCTTCCCTTGCCACACCCACCAAGCCATGCCCACAGAACAGGTAATTAAAAAATGTGAATCCCACCACTGGTTTTAGTCCAGACTTAAATACAAAGTGGGGTGATACTAGAACAGTATCAGTTTCTCTCAATCTTAGGAAGGAGACAAGGACAAATCACTTCCCAAAAATCTTGCTGAGAAAAATATAGAGACTAGTTCAAGCAAAGAGACCCTGTTTTGTGTAGTGGTTAAGGCAACAAGGAAGAAAGCAGGAGTCCATAAGTTCTAGCTCTGCCTTAAGTACAAAGTGAGCTTGTTGATCTTGGACCAATCTCTCTCTCTCTCTCTCTCCCCCCCCCCCCCCCAGCATTAGCAAGAAGACAAAGGCAAACCACTTCCCAAAAACTTAGCAAAGAAAAATGTAGGGCACACACAACACGAGGCAGTGGGGTTTAGTGGTGATTAACGATTCAAAACCCTCCTACCCTGAACTCTAAAATTACAAATGTAACATATGCCACATCACAACCAAATGGAGTAGTCCTCAACTTACGACCACAATTAAGCCCAAAATTTCCATTGCTAAGTTGTTAAGTCAGTTTTATGACCTTTTTTTGCCACAGTTGCTAAATGAATCACTGCAATTATGAAGTTAGTAACACAGTTAAGTAAATCTGGCTTCCCCTTTGCCTTCACTTGCCAGATGGTAGCAAAAGGGAATTGTTAGAGATAACATTGGTTACCTAACTTAGTTTGGGTAAAAATAATATATAAACTATGTTAGTGAGTTTAAGTGTATATAACACTTTAACTGCAAAACATGTATTTGGGTGCAGTTGTAAAATCACCATAAGAGGGAGCAAGAGAGCTCACTGTTAGCTGGCTTTTACTGTAGTAGCTGACAATGTTGGATTGATGGTGAGAACTGCGTGTTTTCCCTGCTGTTGCTGAAACGAAGAAAAGGGGTTTGATTTTCTTCATATCTCTGACTGCAAAAGAGATATATTGCTGGACTGATCATTTGTAAGTTTACTGACCTCTATTTTTCGACACTGGACTTTGCAACTGATTAACCCCTGGATGGACTGAACTAGTGTATGACATATGGACTGTTTTGACTATGCTATAACTCTTGCTGGAATAAAAACTATTTAACTGGCACAGTGTATCTGTCTTACTGAGTGTAAACTACAACAACGTTTATCTCACATCATTTGCCTGCCTGCTAGACTGCCATTGCATGTTCTGCTAGGGTGTGTATCCCTAACACTGGTTATGGGCCCTGGTGCACAGTCAGACTAACCAGGATATAACAGACTTAGATTTAAGTGAGAGTTTGTATAGTTGCACAATACTGTAAACAGACAGCTGTGTTTTATTAATTATAGTTTTAATATCCAGATAAAGATGGCACAAGTCAATTTACAAAGTTTGTCTCTAATATCCAAACTGATGGAACAAACTATGTTTCATAGTCTATGAAATGTAGCCTACTTCTACGCAGAGAAGGTTTGTGGAGTATAATTCAAAACCCACCAGAGGTAGATGCATGGGATCCGGAGGATGAGAATGATGCCCAGAAAATACAAGAATATCAACTGAAGAATGAGCAAGCTCTCTGTATAATAGGACTGACACTCTGTGATGAGCAGCTTGTACATATACGAGGAGAAGAAACAGCTGTGAAATGTTGGGAGAATTTAAAGAAGATTTATGTTCGAGACAGTGTAGGAGCACATATAAATCTTACACGGAAACTTTTCAGAACACATTTTCAAAAGAATGGAGACATGCTGAGTCATATAAATATAATGAAGAGAATTTTTCAGGAACTGCATGAAAAAGAACTTATCTTCAATGAACTACACCAAGTTTATATAATTTTATCTTCTTTAGATAAAAGCTACAATGACTATGTAACTTTACTTGAGGTTCTGCCAAAAGATAACCTCACATTAACTGACATTACTGGCAGATTAATTGAAGAAGCCAGGAGAAGACTTGAAAGGGATCAACTCAGAAGGGAACAACCACAATGTGAAGAAGAGAAATTATCTTCGTTAGCCTATACAATTAGAAAATGTTTTAATTGTGGAGGAAAAGGACATTTGGCTAGATTCTGCAAGAAAGCAAAAAGCCAAAATGCCAGCCAGAATGCTAAAAGGCATCAAAAGGATAAAAAATGCTTAGAGTTAGCCATGGACAGCAACGAAACTGTGAATAGTAACTTATGGGTTGTAGATAGTGGAGCATCGCACTGTATAACGAAAGATAAGAAAAGATTTATTAAGATATCCACGAGTTCACAGCAGATATCGTTAGCTAATGGATGGAAAATGAAAGCTAAAGGTCAAGGTATATCATATTGTTCTTGCATAAGAGAAAATGTAAAAATGTTACATGTACCACAACTTGTTTAATTTGCTTTCGGTTAGAGTTTTGGTTAAACTAGGTTATGTAATTACCTTTAGGGGAGACAATTGCATAATTGAAAAAGAAGGTAAAAAAGTGACTGCAACTTTAAAAGTGAATTGTATGTGTTAAATGATAATTCAGAGGTAGCTAACACAGTTTATAATAATGTTAAACCTCATGATGAGTGCATATATTTGTTACACAGACGTTTGGGGCATATAAATTTTAAAATGCTTAAACTAACGGTAGAATTATCTAAAGGTATAAAACTGAAACCTTGCAGTTAGTATTTGCACTGCAATACTTGCAGTCAAGAAAAAAGCAAGCAAATACCAACAAATAGAGTTAATGGATTTAAAACAAAGGAGCCTCTAGAGGTCGTATTTGCTGATATTATAGGTCCTAAAAAACCAAGTGTGGGAGGTGCTCGTTATATACTAAGTATAATGGACCATTATTCCAGGTATGGTTTCTGTTATCGAATGAAGAGCAAAATGGAAACATATCAAAATTTCTTTAATTGGCTTAAATTCGCAGAAAGAAAAACGAAAAGGAAATTAGTAACTCTTATCACTGATAATGGTACGGAATTTATAAACAATAAATTCCAAAATAAACTGAAGATGGCA
>BHEV01000501.1:0-31474 GCA_004319985.1 Emydocephalus ijimae
GCCCGATGGGAGACCCCAATAGTAACACCCATAAAGCCAGATGGATCGTTAAGAATTTGTGGGGATTACCGGGCCACCCTAGATCATGTGCTTCAGCAGAGCGCTTACCCAGTACCAGTGGTCCAACACCTTCTTCACTCCCTGGGTGATGGAAAAATATTTGCGAAATTGGACTTAGCTCAGGCGTACCAACAGCTACCCATAGATGCGACGACTGCAGAAGCCCAGACAATAGTTACACATAGAGGTGCCTTCAAGTGCAATAGACTCCAATTTGGAGTAAGCGTGGCACCGGGCATTTTCCAAAGTCTGATGGAGAGACTATTACAAGGCATAAAAGGCGTTGTGCCTTATTTTGATGATGTCTTAATAGCTGCCCCTACTAAATAATTATTAGAACAACGACTCAGAAGGGTTCTTCAAAAATTTAAAGACGCTGGCCTGAAGGTAAAAAGGGACAAGTGTCAACTTTGTACGGAGAGAGTGGAGTTCCTGGGATACCTTCTCGACAGACAGGGAATCCACCTCACCAAAAAAAAAACTAACCACAATCAAAAACGCCCCAAGACCTAGAAATAAGACAGACCTCCAAGCCTTCCTGGGACTCATTAACTTTTATAACATCTTCTTGCCCCAGAAGGTGACCGTAGCCGAGCCCCTACATAGACTTCTCGACAAAAAGGCTTCCTAGGTCTGGGGACGGCGTGAAGAACGAGCATTTCAACAAGTAAAAGACCTCTTAACTTCTTTTTTATAAAAAATAATTTTTATTACTTTTACAAAAACAGTGCACAAAACAATCAAGGCATAACAACTTACAAATTCTTTTCTAAAAAAAAAAATAATAATTAAAGAAGAAAACCAATAGAACATACAAAATGATTCTAAATTATAATATCAATATTTACGTTATCTATTTAACTTATCCCAACTTCTCCTTTCATTCTAATTATCCAAGTTATTTCTTGCTAATTAAAATTTTATTGCCTTTTATCAACATACAAAACACAGAACATAGAAAACAAAACAAAACCTAAAACATCTTTTCTGAAGACTGCTTGATCCTGAGTTAAAACTCTTCACACAGATGAAATTCACACATCATATTCACTTTATATATCCTTCCATATCTTTTTACCATTTTCAATAACATTCTTTGTCTGTTCTATTTCCAGCTATCCATTCATCTTTTTTCTTTTACTATACTTCTGCTATACACTAATTGGAGTGACGCCTTTAACTCATTGCCCTAACTTAAAAGTACTTCATATAACACTTAATTTATCTTGGGATTCTGTTTAGTACATTCTAAAATTACACAATAAATTTTATAAGAAAGATCAATAACTAAAGAAAAAACCTATATAACCACTATCCATATCATTTAAAAAGAAAAAAAACTAATCATATATATTAATACTCATTTATATCTTAAACATTCTACTCTAGATACACATATAAAAACACAATCTTATGTACCTTCCAGAACCCCCCCTTTTTTTTCCAATTAGATTCACTCATTGTCTCTAAATAAGCTTTTTTTCTTTAAATCTTGCTTCCCACCATTGAAGCTTCTCCTCCCCCCATTTCTCTCTTGCTTATTCTTCTCCTTGCCCCTTTTACCCCTTTGTCTCTCCTCCTCCTTTTTCTTACTCCCTTTCCGTTGCTTTCTAACCTTGCCTCCACCTTTCCTCTCATCTTTCTATTTTTTGGTTGCTTTTTCAAACCTTAAAATCCCCTTTTTCTTATCCTCTTTCTCCTCCTCCCCGGAAAAAACCCATTGTTCATCTTCTTCCTCTTCTTCTTTGTCCCAGTCATTCTGCTGCGTAGTCAACTTTTCATAAGTACATAACGCCATTTCTAAAAATTNTAACTATTTTTAATCAAGAATAATTCAAAAAAAAAAATTCCAAAAATTAATACTTTTCTTCCTTCTTCTATTTCTCTTTCTGGGGTTACTATTTAATCAAAGAGGTCCAATCACCATATACCTTTCTTTGGGATTCTCGGCAATCTCCTCCTTTTTCAGCTTCTGCTCCAATTTTTTTNTCACCTTCAGTGCCCAAATAAATTTCAAATCTTCATCTGCTGTTTCTATGGGGTGGGAGAGTGAAGAAAAAAAAAGTTCCTTTTAACAGCTTTCTCCGCCACTTTCCGATCTTCTTTGGGATACAATGTATCCTCCAGCAATTCAGACAGTTCAGTTCCAGAGAGTTTAAAAGATGTTAATTGACCCGGCTCAGCCAGCACTTTCACTTTTCTTGCTTCCTCCAGCATAATCTTTCCTGGTTGCAGGCTTCTTCATGGCGGCCATTACTGACCGGGGTTTTTCCAGATGAGGAGGGGGTCTGCGACACCCCCAACCCCCTGTCCGGCTCCCCTCTCTCTTCGGCTGCCTCTACAGGGCAGCCATATCCCCCTGACCCATTTGGATCGGGGGCACCTCGGCGGCAAGTGCAGTAGGAATCGCGAACAGTCGCAAATTCCTGCTGCCACTGAAGCCACGCGGAACCGGAAACTTCAAAGACCTCTTAACTTCTGATGCTGTATTAATACAATACAACGAGACTCTACCCTTAACGGTTACCTGTGACGCCTCACCATTCAGAGTGGGAGCCATTTTAAGCCATGTCCTGCCAAACGGTAATGAGGCACCTATTGCGTTCTTTTTGAGAACTTTGTCTAAAACTGAAAGGAACTAAAGCCAATTTGATAAAGAGGCTCTCGCCATTGTATCCGCAATTAAACGTTTCCATGAGTATGTGTGTGGGAGACCCTTTGCCATAATTACAGACCACAAGCCGCTACTTGGCATTTTAGCGGGAAACAAACCAACTCCCCACATCTTATCACCAAGAATGACACATTGGTTGGAGTTTTTAGCTGCATACGATTACCAACTGCAACACCGCCCGGGGAAAGTCATTCCCCACACTGATGCTTTGAGCAGCTCTCCACTACCAGACGTCATAGATGACCCAGCTCCAACCCTAGCCGTATTGCAAATTGAGACTCTTAAATCACCACCGCTAACCGCTCAGGACATTGCCTCAGAAATGAAAAAGGACCCTTCTTTGGCACGAGTCCTCAGTTGGGTGGAACGAGGTTGGCCAGACAACGAACCCAATGACACTTTCAGGCCGTTCAGAAATCGACAGACAGAACTATTCTCTCAAAAGGGCTGCATCTTGTGGGGAGACAGAGTCGTCATCCCGGAGAAATTGCAACATAAAGTTTTGAAAATGTTGCACGATGGACATCTAGGTATCGTGCGGATGAAGGCATTGGCAAGGAGTTACGCGTGGTGGCCAGGCTTAGATAAGCAGATAGAGGCCTGGGTGGCTACGTGCAGCAAGTGCCAGGAGACTTGCTCTGCTCCTCCAAAAACACCCCCAACTCAGTGGGAAACACCTCGAGGTCCCTGGTCCCATATCCACATCGATTTTGCGGGACCCACAAGAGGACACACTTTCCTTCTAACCGTGGATGCCTATTCTAACTGGCTCGAGGTCCACAAAATGAAAAGCACCACCACGGAGGTGGTCATCAAAAAACTGAATAAGCTATTCGCTACCCACGGATTGCCAGATGTCCTGGTCTCCGATAATGGCCCTCAATTCACTGCCCTGGCATTCGAACAGTACCTAGCAGACTGGGGCATCCGCCATGCCTTAACATCGCCAGCTCACCCTGCGGCCAACGGTAGGGCTGAGCCAATGGTCCAATTTGTAAAGAAGACCTTACACAAGATGGACCAGGGTGACCTTGATGACAAGATAACCCGGATGCTTCTCCTCCAACATATTACTCCAAGCAGCACCGTGAACAGAACCCCAGCTGAACTCCTGATGGGCCGGAAACTTCTCTCGCATCTCGATTGCCTCCACCCAAATTACACGCCTGAACAACCCCCAGGATCCAGCAGCAAATGTTGGCCATTCCAGGAAGGTGACCCCATGTTTGCGAAAAACTTCTCAGGTGACCCATTGTGGGTCCCCGCTACCATAACGCAACTTACGGGACCCCGATCCTATCACCTACAAACTGCAGATGGTAAGATGTGGAAACGCCACATAGACCAACTCCATTCCAGACTAGCACCTAGTACTATCTCAGCCCCTGAATCTCTAACTGGGGGGGGGGGAAGGAACATCAAGGAGGCCAAAAAAGAAATAACAGATGACTTAACAATCGAAACCCAGCAGTCTACACAACCAACCAGGGGATACTCACCGCCAGAAGGAGAACCGAGCCGGGGAGTGGCCTCGCCGCATGATAGCACTGTGATGGGAACAGATCCAGGGAACCTGGAAGACAGCACTGGCAGAAGCAGAGAGAACAGCCTAGAGCCATTCGAAGGAACAGTGGGACCGTTTTCGCCATCCAGCCCAGCTAGCAGCCCACCGGAACCAGAGCCAGGACAGAAACCGGTGGAACAGCGCAGGTCAAGCAGACAGGTGAAGCAACCTGCCTATTTACGAGAATACATCACCCCCACCCCTCAGACGGAACCTAGGGGGGAGGGGTGTTATGGACTAAGCCAACGCATCAGTAACAACCCTAAATAGCTTTACTTTGCAGCAGGCTCGTAATCCTGCACTTCTCATTGGCCCGTGAATAGTGAGTCGTGATTGGTCATTTCTGGCCAGTCTGATTGGCTGTTAACAGGCCTCTCTGACTGGACGCTTGTGAGAGCGGTAAACTCAAATCATTGATTGTTTTGACAGCAGCCAGCTCTATAAAAGCTGCTGCTGCCCAAGTATTTGCTCTGTTCTTATTTCACAAGAAAGAGTTGAAGTCACCGTTCAATGTCTCATCTCCATTCCTTGCGCCTATGCTCAGGACATAACACCCAGAATTCCCCAGGCAGCATGAAGTTTGCTCATCTTAAATTTGCCAAGACTGAAAAATGATGATCTACAAATAGGGATTTTTCCATTCCTCTTTTACTGGTTCCTGTTTACTTATAAGCAATCATAATGCAAAATCCCCATTTCTAACTCATCCCACAATAATGATCATGCAAAATCCCCATTCCCAACTCACCCCAGGGATTTTGGGCATGGACGGCATCCTACACCACCCTGAAAGCCAAAAAGGGCCATGGGGGCACCCACAATGCCCACCCTTGTTCCCCATTTTGGGCCTGGAAGGCCTCCTGCACCACCCTGGAAGCCAAAATGGGGTGTGCGGAGGACTTCTGAGAGGGGTGGGCAGGGCCAGCCAGAGGTGGAATTAGCCAGTTCTCTGAACTGGGTAAAAACTTAACAACTGGTTCATGTGAACTGGTGAGAACCAGTTGAATCCCACCTCTGCCTGTAATTCTATGGCCGCAGCAGATAATTCGTTCAAATTCTCTGCTGTACTAACAACTTTTAGCTTGAAAGCTGCATCAGATGATATCAGTTGGCAATTTCCAGATGTGGTGATTACCAGAAATGTGTGCAAAGAAAGAGGGGAAACTGCAAACTTTCATGTCATCATTTAAAGCCCATATTTTAAAAAAAACATTAACCAAATCCAATTTTTAGGATGTATTACAGAGTTAAAAATTCTCAGCTCCTATGCAGGTATATTTGGTGCAAATTGCTTTATTTTTCTCAGGATAGATCCAACTTACAACATATGAGTAAATCTCTCCAGTTTCGGAATCACTGATATATGCAATATTTTCAAACAGTTTAGGTGATACCCAGTATAGGATCATGACTTGCTTTAACAATGATTAATTAGTGTATCAAGCAATCTGACCTTAAAAACCTCATAATTAAATCCTGTTTTTAAAAGAAAGGATTCAATGACCAATTGAATTAGAAAAGGTTGCAATGGGGTAATAGAGTAGAGTAGATTTGTACTTATATAACTGTCTAATATAAACTAGACAGTTATACAAGTATAAATGACAGACTCAATAACCAGGAGGAAAATCTTCCATATTTCTCATGCCAATTGTCTCAAGATTCTTGCTCCTATGAGGTGCTTTTGTCAAGAGGCAACTGGACTTTCTGGTTTTTCTTTGAAGATGTTTAGCTTTTCATCCAAGAAGCTTCTTCAGCTCTGGATACATGATTTAATTTGTGCTGTGATTAAATGTTCCTCCAAAGAGCTGTGATGAAAGAAACTGATATTTCAGAGATGCGTCACCTCTTTGCATCTATTAGCCTATTTGACCACAAAACCAAATGGTAAGAGAAAAGTGGGGAAAACTTCAAACACTCCCCCTGTGTTTTTCACTTGGGTTGTTCTTAATTCAATGAATCTTTAAATTTAAGACAAAATGTAACTTCCTCTCTTCTCTCTCATGATTCCAATGTTAATACTGTCTTCTCTCTCCAAGATGTAATTTAGATAAAAGTGAGACTATACTATATTCTATTTGTTTCTTAATTAATTCAGTTTTCTGTTAGCACTGTTTCTGTTAGTATTCATTGAGCCAAGCCCGTATTTCCATGCTTATGTTTGGGAATATATCTTATAACAAGATCTACTGAGGAACTGAAAATATCCAACTATATCTGCTTCACTTTAGGTCAGGAGTCAGCAACCCGTGGTTCTGGAGCCTCATGTGGCTCTTTCATCCCTCTGCTGCATCTCCCTGCGCAATTGATAGGACGGATACAGGAAAAAGGACACCGCACTTGGAGAAGACTCTATGGTGGGGGAACCAGACTTCCAGTCTGCTTCAGAATTGAATGGGAGGGCTTCTGATTAGGACCTTTGTGGCTCTTTGAGTGTTTAAGGTTGCCGACCCCTGCTTTAGGTGAACCTCAGAACTTTCCAAAAAGAAGCTCATTTCAGTTTAGGACTTCAGATCCATCCAAGGATATGCATGACTTATTTCCACAGTATCTTCACACGAGAGAGAGAGAGAGAGAGACAGAGAGAGACAGAGACAGAGACAGACAGAGACAGAGAGACAGAGACAGAGAGACAGAGAGAGGCAGAGACAGAGAGAGACAGAGACAGAGACAGAAAGAGACAAAGACACAGAGATACAGAAAGACACAGAGAGAGAGGAGAGAGAGAGAGAGAATATCATACTACTTTTTGAATTTTACATATACTTGGTTAGGTGTTATCAGCAATATCCTGATAACAGCACTAAGGGGTCTGATGGGTCAGATAATTGGCAAGCTGGCAGGCAAACAATTTTGATGTAAATTTCACATTCCTTTTCTCATTGCACACACATTCAAAAGGAAGAAAGGCATGCACCACCATCTTGTTCATTTTGACCCATCTTTCAAGATAAGTTGAGCCAAAGCAGGAGGAAAAAAGCATACATCATGTTATCAGTTGAAATATAAATAAGTAGAAGTCCATTAAAATGTAAAGGCTACACTATGTGATTTCTTAGAGTTTGCAGGAAATCTATCCAAATTCACTTATTTAAATTGTAGCAATTCAAAGGAAGGATCATGATTCCTTTAAAATTACAGGACTAGAAATTGTCATTAAAAGTAATCAATACTTGTCACATCAGCCCCCCATTTTTTGAGTAAAACAACCATGTGTTTTGAGATTGGAGACCCAACTAAACTGACAAGGTTAGATATCCATGTCCTTCTGGATCAGATTAGGTCTATATCTTCCAGATCGTTTGACATTTTCCCCAACTTTGTTAATTCCATATCCAAAGTCACAGAGATTTTGAACTTTAGGGCTTCAGGAAGGAGACACATAAGATGCACAAACTGGCAACACTTCAATAATATTTCACAGACTTTGCTGATAGCACATCAAGCTTATAAAGCTTTTTTTAAAATCTACCCATTGGCAAAATCCTGTTCATCTTTTAATTGCAACATATCAAATCACAAGTTTTCTTCCCTGGGCACCGAAACCTTTCTCCCTAATGCTGGCATCACAAGTTCTTGACAAAGTCTCGATTTTTAAAAAGTTTTGGGATGGAACTTCATGCTTAAAAATGGTGTTGTTCACTGTCTTAAAACACTTTTGAGTATCTGGGGAAGCAAACTTGTGATGCCGGAGTCAGGGAAACAGGTTCCTGGATGCCAAATTTTTTTTCAACCCAAATGTAAAAATGGACACTGGGACAGAGTTTGGGATGGAATTTCATGCAAAAAAATGCTATTGCTTAGTGTTTTAAAAAATAGAGCCTTTTGGGTGCCCGGGCAAGAAAAATTGTGATGCGGGGGTCAGAAAAAATGGCACCTGGACACAATTTTTTTTTTTTGTCAACCCAAATGCAAAAATGGATGCTGGAATAAGATTTGGGATGGAATTTTATGCTTAATAATTGTATTTCTTGTTATTTTTTAAAATTGAGCTTTTTGGGTGCCTGGGGAAGAAAACTTGTGATGCTGGTGTCAGAAGAAATGTTAACACATGGTGTTAAGTGAATCTGACTTCCCCATTTATTTTCTTACCAGAAGTTTGCAAAAGTTGATCACATCACCCTGGGACACCTCATCCGTCATAAATATGAGTCACTTGCCAAACACCTGTAATTGGATCACGTGACCATGGGAATGTTGTCAGTGTGAAAAATGTCATAGGTCACTTTTTTCACTTTGAACGGTCATTAAATGAGCTGTTATAAATCGAGGACTACCTGAATGTAAGTCGTATTTCTCAGAAAAAAATGACGGTTTCCCTAATATGATAGCCAATTAATGGTATTTCCCAGTATTGTTTGCTTTTGCAATAAGCTTTTTCTGGAAACCATTCACATAATACTTACGAGGAATGTATGCAATACAGAGGTGGTATTCAGCAGATTCTGACCAGTTCTGGAGAACCGGTAGTGGAAATTTTGAATAGTTCGGAGAACTGGTAAATATCATCTCTGAGTGGAGATTTTACAGTATCCTTCCCCTGCCATGCCCACCAAGCCATGCCCACAGAACCGGGAGTAAAAAAAATGGAATCCCACCACTGATGCAATTGTTTGTTTGATGATCTTTCACAGTTAGGGTTAGTGAGGTTGTTGAATCCTCACATGTTTGTTGGGAGAAGGAAGTTTATCTCCATTGCTTATTTGCATTGGGAGTCCTAGGTTAATGTAATGCCAAAGTAGGGCTCAAAGATCCTAGATTTTAATTTGTCAAATATACAGGGCTATGATGAATTACTTACTGAATTAAGATGATACAAATGAAGTACAATCCAAATAATAAAAGCAGAACAAGATACAAGCAAAGCAGAGGTGGTATTCACTAGGTTCTGACCAGTTCTGGAGAAGCAGTAGCAGAAATTTTGAGTAGTTTGGAGAACCAGCAAATATCACCTCTGACTGACCCCGCCCCCATGTATTCTCTGCCTCCCGAGTCTCAACTGATTGGCTGGGTCTTCTCTGGTTGCCCTGCACAGGAGAACGGAGCTGGAAATCAGGTTAGTGGGGTGGGGATGGAATGGAGATTTTACAGTATCCTTCCCCTGCTACACCCACCAAGCCACGCCCACAGAATTGGTAGTAAAAAATTTTGAATCCCACCACTGAAGCAAAGAAGAATTACAAAAAGTACAGAAATACACACACAAACACAGATATACAGGTAGTCCTCAACTTACAATAGTTCATTTAGTGACTGTTCAAAGTTATAATGGCATTGAAAAAAGTGACCTATAACCATTTTTTATATTTGTGACCTTTTCAGCATCTCCATGATCAGGTGATAAAAATTCAGATGTTTGTAACTGGTTCATATTTATGATAGCTTTTGTGCCCCAAAATCACCTTTTGCAACCTTCTGACAAGCAGTCACTGGGGAAGCCAGATTTATTTAATGATCAGGTTACTAAATTAACAACTGCAATGATTCACTTAACAACTGAGGCAAGAAAGGTTGTAAAATGGGACAAAAGTCATTGAACAAATGTCTCACTTTACAACAGAAATTTTGGGCTCAATTGTAGTTGTTAGTTGAGGACTACCTGTGCTGCAAAACTATACTTTTGACTGTGCTTCCATATTTATGTTCGGCATATATAGAAATAGGTATAACATCTGTATTTTCAGGATATGTGCTGCAAAAGTAAAGATGACTCCCTCCCTTAAAAACAGATGTATGGAGATCATGTAAAACTTCATGTATGGTGGCAGGACATAGTATAACATCTATATCTTTCTTCTTAAGCTTAAAGGAAGGTGGATTATATATATTAGTCTGATATTCCCTCTTTATTTATTCATCTATCTTCAATGTGATATAAAACATTTTATTTCATCTATCTGAAATGTGATATAAAAACCCTTTTTGTATTCTCATTAACTTCTTTGGACCAACTGAAAATAATTTTGAAAACCCAATTCTAATGAGGAGCAGAAAAGATGTTTGAGGTCACTGTCACAAAAAAAAAACAAAAAACATTCCTTTCTCAATCCATCCCACTTCTGTAGCAGCAGAGGAGGAAATTGCAAATAAAAATCTGTTCTTCTGAAGCGGTTTTGGAATTCAATTCACTCAATTTTTAAAAAGCATCAAACTCAAATCACTAAGAAGCCAGGCTTCAAAAGAATGGCTTGCATTTCCTGTGTGATGCCTGTCTTCTGATGGAAGTTTTTTTAGATCCATCAGAAGCTTCTAACATCAAGAAATCTCCTCCTATGCCATGTGCTTCACTCTTTCAGATCCTCTGATTCTCTGGAACAGATCTGGGAGGACACAGAAGATTTCAAGTGGCAGGGAAATTATCCTGTACATTTCCTTCTTTAATCCTCTGGTATAGTATGGGCATGGGCTGAAGGGTATGTTGGTTGGGAAAATGATGCAAAGAAGGTAGGGTCACATCATGTGTGATGATTGTTAGGATATTGAATTTAGTAGCCAGAGCTGTAAAGTGTACAATAGTTTATACTATTGCATTACAACACACAGTTGTAAGTGATTAAAGAGTGCTGACTCATGCATGATGCAATCTATGTTATGATTGGTTGTTGTAAGCCTAAAGGGGGCGTTTCCCTTTTTTCCCTCCTTTTTTCCTTCTGTGTGTTCTGTACACTGTTTAGATTTACCTCAGGATGTTCCTGACTATCTTATGTTCTTCCTTTTCTGGCTGACAACAAAGGCTGCTGTACATGAATATTAAATATATTTATATCTGTATGAAAGAGTACAAGTTTGTGTCAGTGTCTTTGACTTCATCTGGCCAACTGCTGCACAATTCCTATGTAGACTCAGAAGCCAAGTGCATATCACTCTTTCAGATCCTCTAATTCTCTGGAAACATACAAGATTTCAAAACCTGTATTTTTTTTCTCTTTCTCTCAAATCCTCTAATATAATATGGGCTGGATTGAAGAATATGTTTATTAGTAAAATAATGCAAAGAAGGTGGGGTGAAAGAAATCACATGCGATGACGAGGTCAGGATTTTTCTTTTTAATGTTTGGTACATTCTCCATTTTTAAAAACTTTTGTTAGGCTAAAATCAATATGTCGTGTTTAGGTGTGATTCTTGCCTCAAAAATGACAGGAAACCAGATAGCCAATTTTCAGATTTGCACTGCCAACATTTAATGGCAAAGGAAAAGTGGGGTCCTTGGATCACAAAAGAGTTGATATATAGGAATGTATATGGTTCCAGATCTGGTAGACAATACATTACAATTGGGACAGGCATGTGATGCAGTCATTAAGTGAGACATTACCTGACCACCATGGACTTTTGAACTCACTTCCACCTGCAATAATTAAAGACTTCACATGACTGTAATTGTTGTGCCTGACAATTGTAAGATGGGCTCTTCAGTGCTAAAACTGTTAATTGTTCAAAAAAAATTGGATTGAATTTATATTTCCATTTATTAATCTCTGAGGTTACAATATGAACACATTTAAAACTTAAAATATAAAAATACAGTTAAAATAAGCTAAGCCAACAAAACTAAATGTAATTAACAGAATTAATTAACATTAATAATTGAGATAAAAGCTTCTTTTTTAAAAATAGAGTTTTAAGATTAGCCTTTTTGAAAACTAGTGTGGATATTAGGACCCTCTGTTGAGCAAAAAAGGCATTTGAAAGAACTGGAGCATCAGTGGAGAAGACCTGACCCTGAGCTCAGGGCAATTATCGCCCGACTGACTCAGATGACCTCAATAAGAATAGTGGTTCATCTCTGTAACCCAGAAAGCTACAGTAGAAATGGGAGATAAATTAATCTGTTTTGCCAGAAGCAAAGGAATCGTGCAAGCAGCTAGGGATTTGGTTGCCTGAAGTAGTTAGAAGCAGAGAGCACACAGAGACACAAGGTTACATAGGGAAGAAAGGAGAAGAGCAGAAGTAGCTTAGCCTGCAGGCATAGTTAAGAAAAAGAAGAGTTAGCCTAGTAAGAAGCAGTTACAAGGGATCCTGGGAATAAGAAGCAAAGCATTTCAGCCAAGGAAGAGAGAAAACTTCTCAGTCAGAGGTAAAGGCAGAAGGTAGCAGGCTTTTCTCTTCACATAACTTTGCTCAGATGGGAATCCATTCCCTCCAGCTACCACAGAGAGAGTCTGAACTATGCAAAGGGTTTAGGACTGTGGATCTTAAACTGGGGGTAATTTGGGAATATCCTGGGGATTAAGGAGCAATTTTTGTTATCTCCTTGTTTTTGAGTCAAGGTTCCAGTTTAAAATGATGTTTGTGTAAACAATCACATCTGTTTTATTGTGAGGTTAATGACATTATTCAAGGTGAGATAAAGGGATGATTGGGTCAAACAATTAAGAAACATTGGTTTAGGAAACTGGCTAGCAGAGATGAAGTTGAGCTAGGAAGTTTTACCCAAGAAGTAATTGTCTAGAAAATGAATTTTGGGGGGAGGGAACTGAGGCTTGGAGAAGAGGGCAGGAGTTAGATGGCCAGGATATAGGAAGGCCACAAAGAAGAGAAGAACTGTTTTATGAGACTTTATGAGACAGTTGTCACTCAGGACAATTTTGTAAGAGATGGGGAAGAAGTGGATTGCCTTGATAAGATCACACTTGGAATATTACATCCAGTTTTGATCACTATTTTAAAAAGATGTTGCAATTCTAGAAAGAGTACAGAGAAGAGCAACAAAGTTGATTAGGAGATTGAAAGTTAAAACATATAAAAATGGTTGCAGAAATTGGGTATGTCTAGTTTAATGAGAAGAAGGATTAGGTGATATAATAGCAGTGTTCCAATATCTAAGAGGCAGCCACAAAGAAGAGGGAGTCAACCTATTATCCAAAGCATCCAGTCCAAAGCATTGGATGGAAACTAATCAAGGAAAGAAACAACCTAGAAATAAAGAGAAATTTCCTGACTGCTAGAACAAGTAATCAGTGGAACAACTTGCCTCCAGAAATTTTGGGTGCTCCAACCAACAATGGAAGTTTTTAAGAAGAGATTGGACCTTTTGTTTAAAATATTATAGAGTTTCCTGCTTAAGCAGGAGGTAAGCGGGTTGAACTAGAAGACTTCCAATGTTCCTTCCAACTCTGTAATTCTGTTATTCTGCCTAGGTACACAGAAAGATACAGAACCGTTCTCTTGTATGTGAATGAGTTAAATTGCCCCAAGGGAGCTTCATTCAGGACACAAGGAGACTCACTTTTTAAATTAACACTAAGAAGAAAAGCTGCAAGAACAGTCATAATCCTTTGAATTAGTTTTCTGAACAGCATGCCCAATTAAAACCCAAGCTGCAAGATAGCAAACTTCTTTTTTAAAGCCAGTTATTCCCCCCCCCCACTTTTGTCTTAACTAAGTGCCCAGTTCCTGCTAGATAGTTAACACGGTAGCTGTAGCTCATTAATGTGTGAGTTTTCCTTGCTGATGTCTACACTAAGCAACTTTGATGAGTGAGAGAAAAAAGTTGAAGGGTATAGAAACATGCTCAATGAAAGCAATTGTCAGTCTGCGCTCCTTTTAAATCCCAAGAAAGTAAAACTCAGACTCAATGGTGAGGAGCAAAGTTAATCTTTTACTGGGAAATAAAATGGTAGCTACAAAGCAATTCTGAAACTGAGAAATTGGTGGGTAAATCCATATATAAAGACTTAGGTTTGTTCCCACCCCCCGAAGTGATTCTTCCAACCAAAAGTTCTGAATAATCTCATGTGATGATCTCCAGATGGTGATGAAGGGTCTTGTTAAATGACTTGACATATTTTGATAAAAAAAAGGACAGAAGATAGCCAGGAAACGGAAAGCCAAAGAAAAGAATCCCCCCTCCCTTTTCTAACCCAGGAAGGAATGCAAACACTTCCAGTCTTTTTCTTTAACAAGATTCCCCGCTCCCACCTTTGTCATGACAGCCCAGAGAAATAGCAGAGAAACAACAGAAGAAGATATGTTGAGGGCTGACAGCAATCCTAATTGCTTTGGAACCCAGATTACATGCAGTTCCTTTCTTGCTGCCAGTGGACTAGGATTTCTCTGACTGTTAAGCATTGGGACTTTACCAATAAACTTTTATTAATTGCAAATACCCTGGGATCTTACTTTGTATTTAGTTTATTTGGTATCTGATCCATCAACACTAAAGTCAGCAACACATGCAGAGTGCATGACAGTGATCTGGAGATTACATGTATCACAGTTCTAAGATCATTTTTACCCAAAAAGAAACGCAGCTGATATATCATCTTTTGGGAAAATATAATCCAATTCAGAACAAGAAGATTCTTGTTCCTCTCTAAAATCAACATCCTTAACATCCTCTCTGGATTTTATTTGTTTTACTTTATCATGACTCATTCAGACCATCCATCCAGCCATTTAGCACGGTTGTGTTTTGCTGACATTTGATGTAATATTGTTTGGATCAGTGTTAATTCAATTGGCACATGTTCCACACATATTCTTTGTTAATTTTTTTCAGCAAGTCAAAAGCATTAAAAATTATGAATATGCCTTTGTTTAAAATGTGGCAATTGGCATGCCGCTGATATAAACACCTTTAACATTTGTCTTTGTTGAACCATAATTATGTGTTTGTGTGTGTCCTATATATAATGCATTATTTAAACTTCTTTAATGCACCCTTTAAACAAAGTTAGGCCTAATATACAGTTTTGCATTTATCTTTCCCAAACATATGGGATCTTATCCGTAATTTTCACAGCATTTGTTTTACCTTTTTTTAAAAAAGAGTGAACACAATTTGCTGCTGCCTTCTGTGCTAAAGAAAAAAGCTACTTAAATGTATTCAGGTATTTTATGTAAAAAGAAATCCCTACCAGACTTTTTTCATTTCACTTGGAAGATAACTTTTATTCAAATTTCACTTCATGCACTATTATGTTATAGCATTCCATTCCATTACCAGACTTGTATTTATTGCCTTTTAGAGTGGCACCTGCTAGAGTTCAATATTCCAGAATGAAACAAACCACAGTAAAATTCCTTTAAGCACAAGACATAGAACCTTCTCCCCACCGAAACAAGCATGGTATTGTAGTGAAATGAACTTTTCATGCATTAGCATTCTAACAAAAATAAGTAATGCAATTATACTTCTCAAGCATTGGATATAATTAGCTGTCCAGTAAAGAGTTGACATACCACCTGGATTTTAAAATTTATTACCTGAAAAATATGGCTGATGCAAAATTGATAGTGGTCTACTAGATTATATTCATTCTTCATAGTATGTTCATAATGTGACATATTGCAACAGCAAGCATTTCCCACCTCAATAGGGAAGTCAGTGATATAGCAAAGAAGTGAGGACTCTGGGACTACCTGAGTACGGCCAAATGGCAAATCATAATTAAACAACATGAGGACAGCAGGTATCATAAGTTCCTTGTGTCAAATGAAACCTAAGGCAAAAAACATAGATATTGTAATATCTTGATGGAAAGTATCCTACTGTGTGCCATGCATTTGGGATAGGTCTGATATATTTAGGCTGCAGAGATCTGAATGACTACTGGATGGCAAGAAATCCTCAGAAGGATATATCATCTCTGTGTCTAACATTTAAAATGATGTCTTCAAATTGATTTTAAAAACCACATCTTGATGGTGATACCCTAATTATCTTTTTAGAAAATATCTGCCATCTCCCTGGATAAGGAAGACAGCAAAGAAGAACAACACTTGTGAGAAATTTGGACCACTGTTCAAAAATTGTATACCTAGCATTATTAGCAAATACTAGTCATGTAATTTTGCCTCTAGATGGGGCTCCTGAGCTTTGAAATGAAGGAGTGCATAACTATAACAGAAGTATCTCCCATTCTCTCTGCTTTCTGTTAAATACATTTGGAGCATCACATTTCTTGTACAATTAATTCAGCTACTCTCTATTTACTCCCTTTGCCAAAATGACACTCAATTTATGAGATGTCTACTGGACAACTTAAAAAATTCTTTTTGATTAAAATGTGTTCTTTTCATTGCTGTTATTTTTTAATCACTCCATTTTAATTTTTCAAGCTTTATTTACACTGAAGAAAAATGTAATTGATTCCTGAAAGTTATTTGCCAGGCATCATTTCAGTCAGTTTAGTTCACATTAATGAAAAAAGTAAATGTTCATATCAATGTGTAATACCCACAATGCACATCATGCTTTTAGGAAGAGAAGATGCCTGTTCATTCATCTTTACCATACACTCATCCTGTTCACTCATCTTTACTTTGCAATACCTCTTGATAGTCTGTCACTTCACCTGCACGCTGAATGAAGCAAAGTGGTGATATAGATAAATAGGGCCAAGTTTAAGTACCATCATTTGCAAAGAGGAGTACATGGAAACTGATTAACTAGCAAGGGTAGCTCATGTTCCTGAATTACAATTCCTGAGAGCCTTCAGTCCTGGTTCAGCAACATCTGGAAGGACAGAGGTTTCCAATCCTGCTTTAAATTGATTTAGCAGATAATTAACCTTCAGATTATTTTACATGACCCACACTACCAAGGGAGAAATGTAGGCATTTTACTAAACCGCTTATTTCCTGAGTTGCTTTTTCTGGGGCCATAGCTCCCAGTAGATAACAGGTTAGTCAATGATTATTTACAATTTTCCACACATCCCTAAATTATTACATCTTTTTGTGTATGTGTGCCTTTGGTTTATGACTCCTGGCCATTCCCTGGATTAGTCCTTACAATTTTGGGGGTTAAGGATTTTCAGAAGTGATTTTCTTAGCATCTTTTCAAGAACTGAGAGAGAGGTCAACCAGCTTTGTGCCTAAGGTGGGACTAGAACTCCCAATCTCCCACTTGCAGCTAGATGCCTTTACCATTACTACACCAAACTGGCGGGAGAAGACAAAAACACTCTTGCTTGGTTGCTTTTCCTTTTCTATGGAGAATAATATCCTATCCTATTACCTTTTGCTAATCTCTAACTTTTGTACAGCTGATAGATATCCCCTAACAGTGGAATGTTCTTCAGAGTGTTTTCCTTCTGTTTCCTAACGATTTTTTTTTCCCTTCACACATCTAACACATTCTTAAAAAGAGTGAGACAGATTGTGAAATAGCCCAAATAGCTATTAGGCCCAATAGCTCCATCACCATACTCTTCTATAGAATATAGTTCTTGCCCTAAAACAAACCTTCCTATGTGATCAGATGAAACCTATCGCTTGGAATCTTCTATGCTCATTTTTCTCTTGAAAGTTTGACCAGAATCTCATATCACATTTTGCCTTGAACTTTCACATGCTCAGCCAAAACACATAACCTAATGATCAGATGGACAGATTCAAATGTAAACAACATATTCTGGTCAGTGAGTGGATAAACATTTCTGAAGGAATAACCCATTTTTCTCCCTTTTTGCTATTTTTGCTACCTTTTTTGTGGATAGCGATTTGATCTCATTCTATAAAACTGCCAAAAGGGACTCCATCAGCATAGTTACAACACAATTGTTTCCTAATCCACCTATAGATGGACATTGTCTGACTCTCCAGCCAAATCTTGTCTTCAAAAATGTTTCTCCAAGTTAGTGGCTGTTGAAAAATCTTTGGACCAGATTAGTTAAAATGCACTCTTACTGCTCTCTGCTCCATGTTATTTTCTGGCAACAATCATTAAATTAAAATTGAAGGTACCTTAGATATGTGAGTTTGAGAAACAAAGTTTATGATAGAAATTTTTTTCTGGGCTTTACAGTGTCTCTTTTTAAAGCATCAGAAGCATGAAGAAATGTATCTGGTGTGGTTTCAAACTTTATTGGGTCAGGCAATCCCTTGTCTGTGTTGAGATCAAGGTCAAAGGAAGCATGGTCAAAGGCTGCTGTGTTCCCTTAAGTGTAAATGTCATTCAAAGTCCATTATGGGATGTTCGTCTTACAAGGTCCCTTCCAAGTCTGTTAATCTGTTTTCAAAGTGACTTTTCTCTAGTATTAAAAAGGAATGGAGAATCACTTGAAATCTGGTCCACAAGAATGCTACTGTCTTCATCTGATCCTAACCATCAAATTTAAAGACAAATACTTAAGGCAGAACATTGTTTTCATACATATCAAACCATGAATGACAGATGGCAGGGGATTCATTCATTGACCACATTAGTATTGTCAGTTAGGCAGATGGTGGCATTTCGGTATTTTTTTAAAAAAATAGCTAGATTTCTTTTGTAGAAGCATGGGACAAATAGATATGAGTGATCTTCTTTGTGAATTTTAATGCATATACGTAGATGGGTGGTTGATATGTTTTAGAAACAAAATCCATATCCACTGCATATTCTGGAAGTCCTGTTAGTATGCAAGAAACAAGTTGAAGTGTATCCTTTCCTATTTCTCTATCCGGTGTGTTCACAGTGAAGGAAAGAAAGTATATATCATGGGCAAAAAACCGTGGTTCATAAGTTGGTGGACTTCTATGCGTTCCAGCAGTATGGAAAATGATGAGGGAAACTGGGATCTCCCTATAGGATCACTCAGTCCCCGACCCTGGTAATATATACTCATACTCATTTATCATTATTGGGTCTTGCTTCCTGACTGAATTTGTCACATGCAGATATGACAATAAACCCATTCATCCAATAATCACAGTAATCCACTGTGAGTTTATGCCTGAGAGACAAATTCCTTGTGTGTCCAATCACACTTGAACAATAAATAATTCTATTCTATTCTACACTATACTATTCTAATTTAGGAAGAAAAATATTTGTAGAAAACTGCTGAACATGTGAGTTTCTTACAGTCTTTCTGGACCAACACCTCACTATTATTCTTGAAGTACAATTAAGCTTTCAATAATCCTTCCTTTAACAAATTGCAAACTCCAGAACCTTTGCATTTATTTCTAACAAATGACAAAAGTAACAGATCTATTTCATTTTCAAAGTATCAAATCTTTTTAAAGAAAATATAAAATAAGCCACAAAAGTGATCTGCACAGTACATTGCCTGTAGATGCAAATTTAGAATGCCATTTATTATTGTGGAAGCACATACCAATTAGAAAGCCAATTTGCTGCAGTGATTAAGGCATTAGGCAAGAATCTCGGAGACCATAAGTTCTAGTCCTACCTTAGGCACAAAGCCAACTCAGTGGACCTTGAACCAATAACTCTCTCTCAATCTTAGGAAGGAGGCAATGGCAAATCACTTTCAAAATTGTGTCAAGAAAATTATAGGGATTTCTCCATGGCTCAAAGGCACATACAGACTCCCCCAACAGGTGGTGGGGATTTTATCACTGAATAATAGGGAGATCCAAGTATCTTTAGGAAAACAATAGGTGAATCAATTATAAAATAAATCAGTTACAAGACATTTTAATGAGCATCTGGCAGTGAACATCAACCCTGCAGTGTTCATAGCTAAAGCTTTCCAAGCAATGCATGGAAGAGCTCAGTATTGACTGTAATTCTATTATTTGTTAGAGTATTACAGAGTAAATATGAACTCAACAAGGAAGAGTAATGTAGAATATGAATATCAAAATTTAATAAGTGCTAATTACCGAAAGGAAGAGGCTGTCAGCAATATAATACCAGTATCCTTGTGGGTTTTTTTTCATTTTACTTGATTGTCCTAGTTGCTCCTTCATAGCAACACAAAGATGAAACAGTGCTGAACTGACAGCATACTTAAATCATACAGCATTCTTGCAGCTTGTTGATTCTCTCCATCTCCCAAGCTTTCTGCTTCAGCTAACTCAGGTTAAATTACATCTAGTCCTTGACCTACCATCATAACTGAGATCAATATTTCTGTTGTTAAGCAAAGTGGTTGTTAAATGAGTCATACCCATTTTTATGACCTTTTTTTCCCACGATTGTTAAGCAAATCCCTGCAGTTGTTTAGCGAATCATGCAGTCTTTAAGTGAATCTGGCTTTCCCTATTGACTTTGCTTGCTGGAAGCCAAAAGGGCAGGTCATAAATGACAATCATATGACTTCAGGACATTGCAAACATTGTAACTACATGCCAGATGCCAAGCAAACAAATTTTGATCACATGACTGTGGGGATGCTATCTCAGGTTTAAGTGTGAGGACTGGTTGTAAGTCAATTTTTTCAATACTGTTGTAGCTTTGGATGGTCACTGAATGAATGGATGTAAATTGAGGACTACCTGCACTGAAAAAAAGAAAAACGTTTAAACATCTCCATTCCATTGATTTGCATCAGAGCTAACTTTGTATTCTGTGGAGATCCGTCCATTTAATCTGTTTAAAGAGGATCAAATTCAAAATGCTCTGCCACATGTCATGGTTATAGCAGATTCCTTTCCTAAAGTCAAAACATCCCCTGTGTTTGGAATATGGTGTCCCAGCACTTAACACTTTTTGCAGATGGCTTTTGAAGTATATTGCTGTCAAGTTGTTATTTCATGGAAACATAAATAGCATTTTCCCCACATATTGACTCTAAGGACAGAGTGAATCAGGCAGTGACCACAGAGAGGCCAGCTGAGGCCTCTAAAATGGATCTGACAAACAATGTTTTTCCCCCACCTCTTGGCCTACATCCCATGTGCCATCAGGGCAAGTCCATTTTCTTCAAATAACAATCCAGTTCAACATTTAAGATCAAACCAACCACATTTCCCCATTATAACCAATATTCTGGATGTTCAAAAACATTCCATTATTTTTTAAAAGGCATATTTGTGGTCCTGAATGCTGTTAGCAAATTGCTTGCACATTTCTACCAATCTTTTTTTTTAAAAAAATACTTTTACATATGCATCTGTTTTAGTCAAATAGTCATATGTTTTAGTCAAATCTTCCCTTCCCTCCAACACTACAGGTACTTCAAAAATTTGGAATAGATTGAGAGCAAGATTCTTAGCTGCTGTATGAGAGATATGCTTTATCCTGAAACTTAAGAATTTATTTTCTAGCAGTGAGATCAGCAAGTGCAGTGTTATCTTGTTTGTTGTTCATTCTAATGCAGACTGAAAGACAGGAAAAGTGATAAAATTCTATCAGGAAAATGAAAACTTCCACAGAGAAAGAAATAAGTGTTTGTGTTTGTGTTTATTTTCATGGTCATGGTCATGATGTGCACTGAAGATGGTATTTAATTTCATTGTACGAGGTGCAATGACAATAAAGTAAACTAAACTAAAGGAAAGTACAGGTTAGGCATAATAAATTGGAAAATTTAAGAAATTCAATCCTACCAAAAGCTAATACCATTGAACTAATTCAAAACTCAGTTGGCCATTGACTTTTGTCTTTCCCAAATGTTCTCATGCAATTTGCTGATTAAAAAAAACCCAATGTCCTTTTAAAAATACAGATAGTAAAAGAAGATGTTTGGAAATATGTGCTCAAATACTCATCAAAATACTGCTCAAAGGTTTAGGCTCATTTGTACACAAATACAAATAAGAATATCAACACAACATTCTGGCAGAATCCATAATAATCTTCCAGGAGGTGTAAGGTTTGGTCCTCCTATATATACTGGAGACTCGAAGATGTAGATATATGTTGAAATCCACTTTTTTAAAAAGCTGTGTGGTAGTTTTCCACTGGAAAATAGCTGCAAAAGTGTTGAAGGAGAAAAATATATCTGAAGGGAATGTTGAGAGATATGTCATACATATATTACAATGACATATCAGATAATGAAAAAAGGGCCAAATATTTATAGTTTAAAAAAATACTCACAAAATTATTGTCCACTGAGGGAAATTGCCAACAAAAAACTATGAAAACTGCTAGATAATACATCATCTGATGTTATTCTTTATGGTAGGGCTTCAAGCAGATGCATGATATTTTATGTTAAGGAAAGAGTAAAAATGCCATTTAATGATGTTATACATGTCTATGTGCCAATTTTTCCCTTTGAATTATACTAAACATTTCTTCTCTGCAAACACGGCTTCTATTTTTCTATCTCTTTCTCAGAATTCTTGAGAATTCATTTTATATTTATTGTGAGGATATCTCTATGTTTACTGTTTCAAGAAAGTAGAAAGTTATTTTATTTTATTACACATTTCACCTTCATGTTATTGGTTTTGTGGGCTTTATTCCTGCCCATACTTTCTGAGTTGGAATGACTCATTAGAGCCTCCTCTTAGATTTACTTGAAAGACAGAAAGCCCAGAATTCTGTAGACTTTGGGGATGATGGCTGTACAGCAAGATACTCACACTCCTTAGCGTGCTTGTAAATAAGATAAGTGGAAGGTAATTTGTTCCCACATAGGCCTATCAGTAACATTTAGATTAATTGGAAACAACATGTTCTGCATCCAACTGAAGGCAAAGCATTAAAAAAATGCAGAATATATTTACATTTCAGTATTGGTTTCTGCTGAATTGAGTCAGTCAGCATGCTGATAAAATCATTCCTAAATTATGAGTCTGAAATTAAATTATCCTCCAGGAAATTTATTCCAACAAATCTCAGTGCTCGTTTTTCCCCTTACTCATGGCCTAGGAGAGAAACTTTGAAAGATGAAGATAATACAGAGGAAAAATACTGTAGCTTTCTATACATTTAGATATTCAGCTTTAAGCCACTGGGAGGTGCTCATTACACGTGTTAAAAAAAACTTTTGGAATTCAATTTTGAAGGGAATCCAGCATATCCATTTGAACTATGGACTAAGAATAAAATAAAAATAAAAACTAAAACAAGACATTTATTTAACAGTACAGATACTTACTCACATTCAAATATTAGAGGCAAATGCATGCTTTCTGTTTCTTATTTGTGAATGACCTCATTATAATTAACAGTTATGATTGATGTTAAATTTATGGATTGAAGAATGTGGAATTTGTGCACAGTGAAAAGCTTGGTGAAGGTGCAACAGTTATTTCTGTGGCATTTATGGAAAGATGTTTTTGAAGCAATAGTGAGAGGGAGAGTTTAAGAAGCAGGAAGACTGAAGCCTTTGAAAGTGATCTCAGAAAGATTTTGAAGGATACACAAGTGGCTCTGCATAATACAATACATTGTTCAAATAGTTGTAGAAATTGTATTCTAAAGAAATGCAGATGTTCCATGTAGTGTTTCTGCATCTGCTCTTTGCACCAGTATTTTATCTTCTTATAAATGGTTGTTAGTATTTTCTCTCACACATTAAAAAAAATCATATATATATATATGATTTTTTTTAATGTGTGAGAGAAAATACATGAACAACCAAAGGAAATGATGGTGCCAAGACTTTGGCTTTCATGCCACATAAACGTGGAATGCAATCCACACACAGCTTGGAGAATATTTTCGCCTGAACCACAGCCAAGCTACTAGGCCACAACTCATTATGCTTTCCTATACAAAATCAGATGCTGGGCCCGGTAAAGTCTAAACTACTCAACTGGGTTGCTATTCAGTTTGACTTTGGTTCTACAGTATGGACTTCTTCATTCATTTGTAATTTATTCCCCATCGCTTCCCTTCTTCTGTTCAGATAACTCATCTTGTTATTTCCCTTTCTTAAGTACTTTAGTATCTCTATTTCTCCCCAGTACCTAGTGATTCCATCATTCTCTCCAATGCCCTATGCTTTCTTTGCTGCTCTTATTGTCTTTATTATTTACTATTATATATTATTACTAATAATTACTATAAAGTCACAAGCCATTATACTTGTCCTTTCCTTTCCCCTTCTTTTTCTCCTTCTCCTTCCCCTCTATTTACCTTTTTTTTTTTTCATGACCAAGCAAATTACCAGCCTACAGCTACTTATGGTGCCATCTTTACCTTCTTTAAATGCCCATTTCCCCATATATGGAGATAGATTGACTTCAGGGATTGCCTTGAAGGCTCTGAAAATAGTCTGTTTGTCTCAGCCTAATTCCTTGTGGGTGATCCATTCTGAATTTCATTCTGTTTAAGTAGCAGTCTGGGGTGAGGGGAGAAAAGGTCTTTTGCTTCCTTTTAGTGATATTTTTCTTTTCTGTTCCCTTTAACCTCTCCCTCTGGGCCTTTTGAAAACAATCATAATGGGTCTCTGTTCATAATACCCAAATTTGCTTCTTCTGAGAATCATACCTAAATGATGTGCAGGTTTGATATAGTTTGAATCACCAGGATAAATGGTGGGAAATAAGTTACCTCTCAGAAGGATTGGCAAAAGAGTTTAGCCAAAGGGTGGAGTAGTTCATCAGGCGATGTTTAGAAGGTATACTTTCAGGATTGAAGACTGGAGTGATGACCTTTGTGCTGTACACATAAAAGGTTATTGTAATGGGGTTACAAAACCAATGCATGAAAAGCAGCTAGTTAAAGTAAGTGGAGAAATGAATAAAAACAAAAAATGGTTTTTCTCTCTCTTTTTGCCAAAGCTATTTCAGAACCATCTCAACATGCTGGAGATCTAGGGAAACTCATTGGGAGAAGCATTTAACATATATTTTTAAATTCATAACAGAATGAGTTTGAGTTGTCTATTCTATCTCAATAGTCTGAACTGCCTCCAAATCAATATGTGTGTGTGTGTGTGTGTGTTTTAAGTTTTCACGGGTACTTACATGTATGGCATTCAGCTTTGTTCGGGTATTTTCCCACGTCATTGTAGTTGTGCTTTTAAAGTTGTAGCAACGTTTCAGCAGAATCCCATCTGCCATCATCAGGCTTCTGTATAGTGTTCATCTGTGAGTCAGACTTTTACAGTGGTTTCAGATTTAAATTTGGGGCAACCTATTGCTGTGCCAGAATGGTTTTTTCTTCATCCTGATTGGTTGGGAGTCTTGTGTTTATTGGTCTTGGAGTTTGCTGTGTTCTGCTTGATTGGTGTTTCTAATATCTTCTGTCTGTTTTTTGGCTCTTTTTGTATCTTGATTGGCTGGCAACATTGTGTTACTTTATTGGAGGCCTTTAGTGTTACTTTATTGGAGGCCTTTATATATATATAAATTCAGATTATTTTCTGAGATGGACCAATGTTAGCTATACAAGAGTATATGTCTATATGCATACATATGTATACTGTATGTTTGTGAGTACATATGCGTGTGTATGGATATGTGTGTGTGTGTGTGTGTGTGTGTATACACACACACATGTATATGTACGTAGATAGATAGATGAGAGAGAACTTTGAAAATTCATTTGAAATTTTATTTCATGAAAGCCTATACAAGCCCCTTTTTTTCATTGGGATTTTGTTTTGTTTCTTCCTATCTGGCAACCAGGTAGGTCTTCAATGACCACAAAACTCCCGTTTTCTTTTGTAGTACACAGGAAATTCTCATCATGATATCTTCTGATCCTGGCAGTTCGGTGTCTTTCCTAGTCTGTTTTAAAGATGGTGCTCTCTAGCTGGAGGATGATCAGGCTGTCTCATGAACTGACTCTGGTGCATGCCACATACAAGTGGCCATGGGAGAAACAGTCACTTGTCAGATGCACATCAGCCACTTTCAAAGTCTGACCCTGTGCCTTATTGATAGTGATGGTGTAGCACACCTTAACAGGAAATTGTAGATGTTTGAACTCGAAATGGTAGTCTGATGGGATCAGAGGAATTCGGGGGATGAAAATGGTTTCTTCCTGATTGACACCTGTGAAAATAGTGGCTTCGATTACAGGTTTGTACAGAGTCATCAGCTGAAGTTTAGTGCCATTGCACAGTTTCAGAGGGCTTAGATTGCATAACAGTATGATTGGAACTCCAACCTTGAGGTAGAGGACATGAGGGGGTTGAGAGTGTACAAGAACTGCACAGGGTAATGTACAGCTTGAAGTGTCAATTTATCAAGCCCAATAACATAGTTTTGTAGCGAAGCATGAGTATCCAGCCAGTATTATATAATCTTACATAAGATTATGCTAAATCATATACAAGGTGGTATGTAGGATAGGCATATTGGACATCTTCCTACCTGAGGGGTTCATCTTCTGGTATTATAGGTTTTAGCCATTTTATACTCTCCATGGGATTTTCTTAGTAAGGATACTGGAGAGGGTTGCCATTTCCTTCTCCAGTGGGCCACTGTGTGTCAGCACCCTCCACTAAGACCTACCTCCTTTGGGAGGCCCTGCACGGCATAGCTCATTGCTTTATTCAGCTTCGCAAAACTCCTTGACACAACAAGGCAGTGATCCATGAAGAATCTGAAATAGATACCTTTCTGAATTAAAGAGAGAGGTCCAGAGAGTATTCTTCCAGGCTGCTTAAATCATTTAATGTGGCTTTCGATTCTTCGGGAGAATCCTGAGAATGACAATGATTTCTCTTTAGCCATCAGAGCAAAAGTGGCTCAGAATTTCTAAATTAGAGCATATTGAATGTGGACCCCGACCAGAACAATGCTTCTGTTGCTGGATACAACTCTGGAGTTGAAGGAATACCCACTTCCAGCTCAGCCTTCCCCCAGAAAAGTAGGCTCTTTACTCTTAGTTTAGTTTAGTTTAGTTTAGTTTAGTTCATTGTCATTGCATCTCGTACAACGAAATCAAACACCATCTTCAGTGCACATCATGACCATGAAAATAAACACAAACACACATCCTTCACACGCCACACATTGAACCAAAAACCCGCAACACTGCACCAACATTGAACTATACAGTAGAATTCAACAGAGCTACTGCCCTGGAATAGAAGCTGTTTTTCAGCCTATTTGTCCTTGTTTTTATGATTCTGTACCATCTGCCAGATGGTAATAGTTCAAAAAAAGAGTGCCCAGAATGAGATGGATCTTTGAGACTATTTTGAACTTTCTTAAGGCAGCGAGTGTTATAAAGCTCTTCCAAAGAGGGGACAGGGCAACCAATAATCTTCTGGGCAATGACATTAACCCTCTGGAGAGCTTTCCTATCTGCCACTGTGCAATTGGCAAACCATACACAGGTGCAGTAAGTTTGCCTGTTACAAGTCCTGCCTGGAAGCAGCAGGTTGCTGGAGAGGATGATGCCAAAAAAGGAAAGGCATAAGCAAGGTGGGTCACATCCATCTAGGACACCAGTTCACTGCAGTGGGCCATTCCCTGCTGCTTTGTGGTAAATGAACCATTTGCACCACAGCTTGGGTGCATATAGTTTGCCTAAGAACATTGTCCCAAGGCCCAAGTGTCCTCCTGCTCCAGCGCCTAGTGCAATGTAGCACAGTTCACTCAGTTTAGGAGAACTGAATAGAGGGCCTCTATCCCTCCCCAACAGAAAAAACTTTGTCTTTCTTACTTATGGACTGGAAGAATCGCTGGCCTCGGAAGCTACTGCTTCCTGATCCCAGCTTCTCTGAGACTCTTCATCCAAGATGTCACCAATAGAGTCCATATCCTCCAGGCTGCTGGTCCTGGAGCCCACCAGGACTTTCACAGAGTCTTGCAAATGACAGTATCAAAGCTAAATCCAAAGCTCTCTGCATCTCAATTAGATGGCTAAAGCATAGGGTGCATTGATCCCCTATGTATCAACAGCTTATATAACAAGAGCCTTTGTAAACCTTTTGAATTGGGCCATGATTAAAAAATGGGGTGGCGAACAAACCCGGCCACGGCAGATTCCCTTTCCATGCCAATTTCCCCTTCCATGCATGCACAGTCGGTCGTGCTTCCGGTCACGACAGAATTTGGTTGCGACCGCAGTCCAGGCATGGTTTACAGTCACGACCCGAGGTTCCACTGAACAAAGATTCTGTCTGCTGTCATATCAACACATCTGCAGAGACAGGATTTCTGTCATTACCATGGTGAGGGATATTCAGGCCTTATCAACTCAGGTCTCCAAAATGGTGGAGAGGCATGGCCTCCACTTTGCTGTCCTGAAGAGAGAAGGGCCAAAGATCAAAATTAGCCATGAGCCCTTTTTAAGAGTGAACAGATGGAGGCTTTGAGAGACCCACCTGCTGGCCTACCAATGGGGTTGCCCTGAGTCATTTTTCCTTCAGCAGAAGAAGAGGGTGGAGATTCCTCCCCTCTGCAAACCTTTTCTTCCAGCCTTTCTCTTTAGGATTTAGAGCAGTCACCTTTTGGGGGACTTCAGAATTCCTCAGCTGAGAACACATACCTCCACAGATTGTGAACGGGCATCACTATTGGGCTACTATTAGTACCCCTTTGTTCTTTCTGGAGCTCCTTTAATTGCCCTCCGCTCTCCCCAGGTAGCCACCTGGACGCCTCCTGATCTGAGGGGCTCATCTTCTGGCATCCTAGCTTTTAGCCTTTTGATACTTTTCCTGGGGTTTTCTTACTAAGGATACTGGAGAGGGTTGTCATTTCCTTCCCCAGTGGACCACATTGTGTCAGCACCCTCCACTCGGGCCTGTCTCATTTGGATGGCCCTGCGCAGCATAGCTCATTGCTTCACTGAGCTTCGCAAGGCAAAACATTGATCCATGAAGAGGCCAAAATAGATACCTCTTCTCATTGAAGGAGGCGTTCCAGGGAGTCCAGGCTGTCCTCTTCCAGGCTTCTGACATCCTCCAGGGTGTCTTCCCCTTCTGGAGAATCCTGTGAACCACAATGATTCCTCTTTAGCTATCAGGGAAAAGAGACTCTGATTTCCTAAAAGAGGGCCTATTGATTGGGGACACATCCATTTAGGCCACTAGTCCCTGCTGCTTTGCGGCAAAGGAACCAGTCGCACCAGAGCTTGGGTGGCTCGAGTTAGCCTAAGGACGTTGTCCCAAGGGCCGGGTGTCCCCTTGCTCCACTGCCCAGACTGCTCCAGCCCAGTTCACACAGATTAGGAGAACTGACGAGAGGGACCCTATCCCTCCCCAACTAAAACCACTTGGTCTTTCTTACCCATGGACTGGAAGAAGGACTGGCTTCTGAAGCCTCTGCATCCTGCTCCCTGCTGTCCTCAGATTCCTCCTCCAGAAGGTCAGCTAAGGAGCCCAAATCCCCCAGGCTGCTGAAGCCCAACAGGATTGTCAGCAAATCCTGCAAACGACAATATGAAATCCTAAGCTTTCTCCATTCCAATAAGATTACTAAAGGATAGTGAGCCTTCTCCCGCTCCCATGAGGAATGATGGCATGGCCCCCCTCCATCGGCCCCATTGCCCAAGCTTTCTTACCTGTGAGGAAGGCGTTTCCTGCCCACCAGGAGAGAGCTCCTCCTCCACCAGTTGATCTTCTGGTTTCTGCAATAAAAATGCAAAGATTCCGTCTGTTGGCATCTGAAGAAAACCACACAGACAGGGCTTCTTCTTCTCACATGAGGAGGAACTGTCCAAGCCTTATCAACTCAGTGAAGGTCTCCAACATGGGGAACAACCCCGGCCTCCAGTGCCTGTCCTCTCTGGGGGGAGAAAATGAAAGGGCCAAAGATCAAAGTAGCCATGGGCCCTTTTCCAAGAGTGGTCATGTGGAGGTTCTAACAGACCAGGGGCTTGGCCTGCCAGTGGGATTGCCCTGAGTCCTTGTTCCTGTAGCAGAAGCAGAGATGCCTCCCCTCTGCAAAAGTTTCACCCTCCAAAGCGTTACCTACCCTGGTAGGCAGGCACTGCTTTCCTCCTGCACGTCCCTTGGGCTCTTAGCCGTCTCCATCAGTCGGTTTTCTTCCGATGGATCCTGCAAGAAGAAGGCAAATATCCCGTCTCTTGGCATATTAGCAAATCCAGAGAGACAGGGCTTCTGCCTTTACTTTGGGGAGGAGCTGGTCTGGCCTTACCGACTCAGTGCAGGTCTCCAAAATTGTAGGGAGCCGTGGCNTGGCCTTACCGACTCAGTGCAGGTCTCCAAAATTGTAGGGAGCTGTGGGGTCCACTTCAATGTCCTCTCATATCTGGGGAGAGAATGAAGGGCCTGAGTCAGAAGAAGAGGCAGAGGGTGGAGATGCCTCCCCTCTGCAAACCTTTCTTCTAGCCCTTCTCTNTTTCCATCCTGGGGCTCCAGGCGGTGGCACGAACACCCATCACAACCTGCAAGTAACAATTGTTCATATAAAGTATGAATTAAAAATTATCTGCATGTGATGGACATGCATCTTCCCTGGAGGGCAAAGAGGCAGCAGGTCATGGAAAATGTGGCTGATAGGAAGAGGCTCAAAATGGCTCTTCCTTAGTTTTCCCCAGGATTTTCCCTTCCAAGCCATCAAGATCTTTCCATGAATCCAAGGGGCTCTTCTTCAGTTTTCTAGGCTGACCAGGTTCCCCTCAAGGGCAAATTACTCACTTCCCCTACCCGGTTTTGAAGCCTGAAGCCCCACTGGCCATGTTGCAGAAGCGTCCTTACCCCAGGAAACGAAGATCTGCCTCCATCAGACACATGAGAATATGTCTCCCTTTCTCCCTGCTGGTCATCCGGTCCTGTGCCTCCTTAGTGCTGATCAAAGGAACAAGGTGACATGTCAAAGAACATGCATCTACCTCAGCCACCCTTTTCTAAGACCGGCCAATCAACCTGCCCATCTTTTGGTCCCCACAAGCCCCTCCTGGACAGGAAGCCATTTTGGGGAGAGGCTCTTACAGACTCTGCAGTCCATCAATGGTGCCCCCCATGCCCAGGGTTTAAAGAGAAGTTGGTACTGGTATCTGTCAGGAGGCACAGGAAGGTCTTCAATGCTGCTCTTCAAACAACAGAAAAGGCGCGAACACAAAAGATGGCCACATTCTGAAAAGCCTTCTGACAGGCATTACCAAGTGGTTGTTCATACTTTCACTGCAGGAAGGGAGAATGGGCAGCTGTGCATCGGCTAGTGGCTTTACAGGCAAACTCAAGAGCCTTGCTCCTCCTGGCAAGTAATCGGGCTGACCCTCACTACTTTGCTTTTTCTCTGCCCTCCATGTTCTCAGATGCGGTGCAGAAGGCAGTTCCTCTTCCTCAACACTAACCCTCTGCAGCTGCAAGCTTTCCCCACCTGAAGCCTCAGAGGTGTCTTGATGCAACTGGGTTTCAGCCAAATCACTCTCAGTCAACTAATTGGAACCATTGATCAACTCACCTCCTGATCTTTCTGGGGCTGGTTCATCCTCCTCCAAGCTGACATCTGAAGGGGCATCAGAGGAAGCATCTGGGGGAGGAATCAACGGTTATTATTAATGCCACACATACTCTATTAAAGTACAAAGACTTTGCACTTTCTCGAGATACTTGTAATTGCCCTCCACTCTCCCCAGATAGCATAATGGATACCTTCCGATCTGAGGGGCTCACTTTCTGGCATCATAGCTTTTAGCCTTTTGATAAGTTTCATGGGATTTTTTTTT
>BHEV01000503.1:0-37887 GCA_004319985.1 Emydocephalus ijimae
ATTCTTTGTTCAATACTCATTTTAAGTTCTTGTATTCCTTGCATGACCATCATTAAGTCCACTTGTGCTTTATCTTGCTTCACCATTGTTGAGAGTCGTCCTCCAGATGATGGGGAGACAGGAGCAGAAGTTGAAATGCCTGAAGGTATAATTTTCTTACTCATTCCGATGACTCAGGGTCTTCTGGGTCTTTTAATCCAATTAGTAAGGTAGCCAATTATAATCCAATTAAGAAAAAGGAAAACACCATAAAAAACAAAAAAACAAAACCAATAATAAGTAAAAAGTCCAAAATTAAAAAGGAAAAAATTCTTCAGGTTCTTCAAAACCTTAATCCAATTGTGAATACTCAATTATAATTCAAAAATAAAAATTAAGAATGAAGAGAAAAAGGGAAACAAAATAAAGCCCGATAATATCAAAAAGTAGTAAACAAAGAAAGAGGGGGGAAAAAAGAGTTCTTCAGGTTCTTCCCACCTTAATCCAATTGAAAAACCTCAAAAAATAAAAAGTAGCCATAAAAATAAGTCAAAAATAGAGATAAAGAGGCAGACATCCCTATGGAAAAAAAAAAGCGAAAAAAGGAGATTCTGAGACTTCCCCTTTAAAAAAAAAATAAAAGTAAAAATGAGATAAAATAAAAAATAAAAGATAAGTATATCAATATTACAAAATGCTGTGGGGTTGGAGGGGAGGGATAAAACAATTAATAAAGGATTAGAAAAAAAAGTGCACACTGCCTTTTATTTATCCAAGGCTCTTATTTGGCTTCTCCACCAGTTTCAAAGCCAAGCTTCAAATATTCAATTAATAATAGAAGTCCCAAAGAGCACCTGTATAAACATCCTCCAGCGCTCTTCCCTCTATCTTATCATTTCCAGTCGCCTTGAGAGAAGTTTTTTTTTCCCCAACTCTCAACTTCAAACAAAATGTTTTCAAGCCTCTAGTTGGCAGTGTTACAAAGTTTCTTCAAACCTCTCCCCCTTCTTCCCCCCTGAAAAAAGCCTAAAAAGAGAAAAAAAAATATTAAAGGGGGCCTCTAATTTAAAAAATATAAACAGTCAAAAAGGAGAAGAGAGAGCAAATAAATATAAAAAATATAAAAGAAAAAGCCAGTCTGATTAACTAGATCGCAATAGAAGTTCAGTAAAGAAAAAAAAAGAGTAAAAATAAAAAGCCAAGCCTCACTTTGACATTACTAAAAATGTCAAATCAAATTTTGTCAATAAATTTACAGATTTCTTCTCATATTAGAGTGTTCTTAAGTCCCAAGCAAAAAAAAGATCCTCACCAGCCGATACACTTCTCTTTCTATCTCGTTCTTCCGGAGCTGTCCCAGCTTCAGCAGCTTGAAGGCTGCCTCTCCGCCATTGGCAAAAGGGCTTCTTCTGGATCAACCAGGGACTTGCGATGTCCCTGGGATCTACAGAATGCACCCCTTACTGTCACTGTCACTATGAGATGGTTTAGGTCTGTTGGGACCGACCAGGGGCGAAGATATCATCTGCGATCTTGGAGCTCCAAGATCGCAGCTGTATCGCAGTGACGAAGCTCCGCCTTCTCCGATTGAATGGGAAAAGTTCTGTAGCCTGACATAAAGCAGTGTCTGCAATAGAGGTCAGCCCAGAGAGGATTAAAAAAAAAAAAAAAAAACCTTCACTCTACCGAGGGGATCCTGCAAAAAAAGGGAATATGTCTGAGTACAGCAAGGACCAAGGGGAAGCCAAATGCTGGAGAGAGACGTTGACAGTTACCCAGCCAGATTCTGACTCGGTGCACCCCATCAAAGACAGCAAAGCTGCCTATGAAACCTCCACAAAGCCCTGGTGGCCTATAGGCATAGGAAAGAGAGACAGCTGAGACAGAAGAACCAGGGGAGTAAACCTCACCTGGGGTAATCGTAAACCCGGGTGGAAATTGGAGCTGGAGGCCTTATCGGATCAGGAAGAATGGGATGAGGAGCCACCAGCTGATGACCGACTGAGACAGTACATAAATCACCTTGTGAGGGAAGGCCTGGAGAACCTTGAGGTGAGGGATGCACCAGGACGTCAATGCGGGTGAGCAAGGAAACCAGAAAATGAGAAAACCCGAGCTGCCACCCCGGATTCAGCTGAGAATGATCAGACAGCAGGACAAGCTGAAGAACCAGCAGCCATACCAGGTACCCAACCCCTAAATACCCCAGAACAGGGGGTTAACCCTGGTCAACCCCAGAGACATACAACTGCAGAGGAAGGTCCCACCCCTGGGAGTAAAATTTGATGGGGACCCCCAGAAACTGGGATTTTCCTGGTGCAAGTCCTCACCTACATGCAAGAATATGGGCAGAATTTCCCAACCCAGGGATCCCAAGTACGAGTCATCACCCTGGCCCTTGAAGGGGCAGCAGCCAGATGGATGGTGACGCTCCACAATGTCAACACCCAAGAATTAAGGAACCTTGACCACTTCATGATGGCCCTACACCACCACTTCGAAGACCCTCTCACCAATAGAAAACCCTGAGACTGCATCAGTCGTAAAGCAAGGCCGTTGCCCGATAGCTGAATACACCGAGGAATTTCGTGACCTGGCTGGCTGAGTTGACTGGCCAGAGGATATCCTAGTCTGTTGGTTCAAAGATGGACTAAATGATTGTCTATATTCTGCCTGCCTGACCTGTGGGGCCCCAAACCTCCTGCAGGAATGGTACATGATGGCAGAGGAGGCAGAGATAGACATGACTCGTAACTGGTACTGCAGTGGCAAGTTTTGGAAAAGATCCCCACCCAGGGGAAATGGGAAGTTTTCAAAACCCAAACCACCATGACTCCAAGAACATCTGGTTGCTTTAAGTGTGGAAAGGAGGGACACCATGCAGCAGAATGCCATTTGAAAACCCCTGCCAGAAAGTCAGACCACCCATTGGGGGGAAACCTGGAACATCCAGCCCTCGAGGAAAGGAGACTGGCCTGAGAGGCCAAATAGCTGTGGGATTCTGATCCTCCCCAACCCAGAGAAAGAACCCCCAATGCTCCGAGGGGACTTGAGCCAGTCCGAAAGCAATCTGGAAGATGGCTTGCTGGTAAGCAACCCAATTGAACCAATCAGTCTACCTCAAGACTGTTTATCCCCAGCTGAAGGAAGGGGGAGGAAGTTGCAGCGTTGCTGGATTTGGGATGCACCCGATGCCTAATAACCCCCCCCCGTAGAGAAATTGGGGATCCAACTGAAAGAAATGGAAAATCCCATCACTTTCTGTCAATTAGATGGAACTATGGGGGGGGGGAGCCAGCTAGGTTGACCACAGAACCATTGAAAATAAGACTAGGGAACCTAGGGAGATGCTCACATTCATTGTAGCCCCAGGAATGGAAGAGCTGCTAGTCCTAGGTCTCACATGGCTGCAGAAATGGAATCCAAAAATAAATTGGAGGAGAGGAACCGTACAATTCCAGAGAGACATAGTATTTGCAAATAGCTCAGAGGAAAGGATAAACAAAAGGAACAGAGAACAGAGAATCAGCCATGACCGGACAGTCGGCTCATCCCCAATGAGTACCAGGATCTGGCCCAAGTATTTAGTGAGGAAGCTTGTGATGAACTGCCACCCCATCGCGCCACAGACTGCACTATCGAAATCCTTCCAGGGGCTAAACTCCTAAAACCACAAATGTACTGCATGTCTCCCAGAGAATTAAAAGAACTGCAAAGCTTCCTGGGGTTTGCTAACTGTTATCGCCAGTTCATTCCAGCTTTTGCAAACATCACCCTCCCTGTCACAAACTTGCTAAAAACGAAGTGGAGGGGGGAGAAATCCAAACCAAGGCAACCCCTTTTCCGGACAATGGAAAAACTCAAATGTCTATTCTCAGCAGAACCGGTCCTTAAGCACCCAGATCCCGAAAAACCTTTTGTCATCCAAGCAGACACTGGTGATGTTGCAGTTGGAGCAGTCCTCCTCCAAAAGAATGGAAATGAACAATTAGAACCATGTGCTTATACATCCAAGAAACTGACGGAAACCGAGCAAAGATGGGCCATATGGGAGAAAGAGGCATATGCTGTGCGATTGGCAATGCTCACATGGAGACATTTCCTGGAAGGAAACCAAATCCCCTTTGAAGTATGGACTGACCACAAAAATCTGGAAAATTCACAGAAACTCTCCAAAAAACAAGCAAGGTGGGCTCAATATTTTGAACAGTTTAATTTCACTCTCAAATATTTTCCTGGGAGAAAGAACTTCTTAGCAGATGCACTGTCCAGAAAACCCCAATACAACAGCAAAAAGATTGAGATTATAAAACGAATGATCCAACCGACACAACTGGCAGCCAAAGTAATCACCCAGGCACAAGAGAAAAGAATATCATCACTGACTGAAAACACAACGACATTGATATTTGAGGAGGCACTACTTAAGGACAACTGGCTCCAGACTAACAAAAACACTTGTTTAATCAAAGATAGTAGAAAACAAACTTTATGCCCCTGCAAGTCAGAGAATGGACCTCATGAAACGCTGCCATGACTCCAAAATAGCAGGACACTTTGTGTTTGTAAAAACCCTGCATCTCATCAAAAGACAATTTTGGTGGCTGTCTCTCAAAAAGGACATTGAAAACTATGTTGCGAGCTGTCCCACCTGTGCTGCTGCAAAGAGAAGACAAGGAAAATCTCCTGGACTTTTACAGACAGTAGCAGACCCTTCTGCACTCTGGAAAGAGATTTCTAAGGACTGTATAGTGGAGCTTCCCGAAAGTGCTGGGAATACTGTCATTTGGGTGGTAACTGATCTTTTTTCCAAACAGGTTCACTTTATTTCATGCCAAAATATCCCAACTGCCAAGGCATTGGCAAAGATGTTTCTAATACACATTTATTACCTCCATGGAGCTCCCCAACAGATTATCGCAGATAGGGATGTTCAATTCACATCCAAATTTTGGCGGGAGTTTTAAAACCTATGAGGCTCCACCCAGGGGTTATCGTCATCAAATCACCCCCAGACAAATGGGGATTCTGAATGTTCGGACAGCTTATTAGAACAATATTTAAGATATTTTATTAATTACCAGCAGGACAATTGGACTGACTTTCTTCCTTTTGCAGAAGTAGCATACAATAACAAAGTCCATAGCAACATGGGGTTCACCCCATTCCAGGTAGCCACGTGCCAAGAATTCAACCCCATGCTGGAACTACCCACCAAAGAACCTGAAATCCCCTCCCTTAAGGTGTGGAGAAATAACTTGCAAGTCATGTGGCCAGTGGTAAGATTAGCGTTACAGAAAGTTAGAACAGCTTTTAAAGTTCAAGCGGACAAAAAATGCTGCAATCCTAAACCTTTCAAGATTGGGGACCGTGTATATCCACAAAATTCTTAAAACCATTACAACCCTCTAAGAAACTAAGGCCAAAATTCATTGGCCCATTCCCCATCTCCAAAATGATTAACCCCGTGATGGTAGAGCTTCGTCTCCCCAAAACACTTAGCCAGATTCATCCAGTATTTTACTGTAGCTTGCTCAAACTGAAGATCACTTCAAACTTCAGACCCCACTTTCCCACACCTCCAACTCCCATCATGGTACATGGGGAACAACATTTTGAAATTAAAGATATCTTTGACTCACGCACTCACCGTGGATCCACACAATATTTAGTAGCTTGGAAACACCTTCCTTCCTCAGAAAATGAGTGGGTAGCCAAATGACATGTAAAAGCACCCACATTACTATGAAAATTCCACCTAAAATACCCTGATAAACCATCCTAAATTGCAAATGTAACGCATGATTTTTGGTTTTTCCAGGTAGACCTATCTGTTTTTTAAGGAGGGCAGGATGTCAGATCTGTATCTGTCATTTCTTCGGTGGAGGAAGAAAAGAGGGGGGAAGAGACTGATAAAGAAATCCTTCTTGATGTAACCTGAATATATTTAATCTTGTATTGGATTTGTATAACCTACACATGATACAATAGTAAAATTAATTGCAGATGATCCCAATTTTCAATTGTTAGGAGGGAGACAGATGTTGCTTTAACTATAGTCTCAATCTGGATTGACACCACTGGCAGATTTTGAGGGGCTCCACCAATGTTGTGGTTCTAGGTCAGAATTAAGGGAATATGATTAAAGATTAATGTCCCCCTTTCTTTTTGTGAGAAATTTAGAGTATCTTCCTCCCTGGAATCCATTCTATTGCTGTTAATGAAGAATGGAAACACTTGTCAATAGATTCCCAAACTCCCTCACCAATTTACTCAGAGTCCCCCTTTCTTCTTCCCTCAGAAGTAGACATTGTAGGACATATATTAATACAGTATAGATGGGAATTTTGTTGATTTATACCAGTGGTGGGATGCAAATTTTTTTTACTACTGGTTCTGTGAATGTGGCTTGGTGGGCGTGGCAGGGGAAGGATGCTGTAAAATCTCCAGTCGGAGGTGATATTTGCTGGTTCTCCAAACTATTCAAAATCTCTGCTACTGGTTCTCCAGAACTGGTCAGAACCTGCTGAATTCGACAAAGTAGACCACAACCTACTTCTTGGTAAGCTAGAAAAAAGTGGAATACATAGCACCACCACTAGATGGACTATAAACTGGCTGACAAACCATACTCAACTAGTCATCCTTAATGGATCTAAGTCTACATGGAGGAAAGTAAACAGTGGGGTGCCATAAGGTTCTGTCTTACGCTCAGTACTCTTCATTAACGACTTAGATGAGGGAATAGAAGGGGAACTCACCAAATTTGCAGATGATACTAAACTGGCAGGAATAGACTGGAACACTGGGCTGTATCTAACAAAATGAAATTCAATGTAGAGAAAAGTAGTCCTATACTTAGGCAAGAAAAACTAAAAGTATACATACAGACGGAATAAAACCAGATTCAATAGCAGTAACTGTGAGAGGAATCTTGGAGTCTTAGTGGACAACCAGCTAAATATGAGCCAGCAGTGTGCAGCAGCAGTCAAAAAAGCTAATGCAATCCTAAATTGCATTAACAGAGGGATACAATCAAGTACCTCACTTGATACGAATACCACTCTATAAAGCCTTAGTAAGACCACACCTAGAGTACTGCATCCAGTTTTGGTCATCACATTATAAAAAAGATGTTGAGACTCTAGAAAAAGTACAGAGAAGAGCAACCAGGATGATTAGGAGACTGGATACTAAAATATATGAAGAACAGTTACAGGAACTGGGCTTAGTTAGTCTAGTAAAAAGAAGGATCGTGGGGACATGATAGCAGTCTTCCAATATTTGAGGGGCTGCCACAGAGAGGAAGGGGTCAAGTTATTTTCTAGAGCGCCTGTAAGCCAGACAAGGAATAATGGATGGAAACTGAACAAGAAGAGATTTAACCTGGAAATAAGGAGAAACTTTCTGACAGTGAGAACAATCAACCAATGGAACAGCTTGCCCTTGGAAATTGTGGGAGTGCCATCACTTGAGACTTTCAAGAAGAGATTGGACTGCCATCTGTCAGAAATGGTGTAGGGTCTCCCACTTGGGTGGGAGGTTGGACTAGATGACCTATAAGGTCCCTTCCAACTCTGATTACCTGTTAAATACCACCTCTGGTTTGTACAGAATTACCTTAAGTTAATGCATAAGGTGTGCATAAGCGCACAATCATGCCTACCGTCCCTGTCCTATTGTCCCCATTTATTGTACCTATTTCCTGAATTCATACTCATGTTTATTCTTGTATCTATTATCTTGTAAGTGATGGACAAATAAAATAAATAAATAAATAAGTTGTCTGTCTGAAGTAGTGGTTCATAGTGGCATCCTCTCTAGTCTTGTAAACTTTTATTACAGTTTTTTCGAATTTTTCTCAGTAAGTTGTAAAGACTGAAATCAGCCATGACTGAAATTTTTGACCTGGTTAGGATGCAGTCAAGTGTTATCATTGAGCTTCATCCTGCAAGATATGCATAGCAATTATTAATAACACTTTACATTTTAAACTTCATGCATTTATTTAGCATAAAAATGGGCCAGCCCTTCTTAAAAACTTTTAACACTGGCTTATCAAAGATGCAAGTGAATTCTCCTAGGACAGTTCTATTACCTAGCCTGCCCAGTAGGCATCTTTAATAGTGAAGGAACTTTATTTTTACTTCATGCAGATATAATCATGCAGATAATATATAGGATATTATCTGCATGAAGTAAAAATAAAGTTATATAATATAAAGATATATATTGGCCTCTGATGCCAAAGAGGTTTCACCCTATCTGCAAGAGTGAAGTGTGTGTGTGTGTGTGTGTGTGTGTGAGAGAGAGAGAGAGAGAGAGAGATGCACAATGATTTCTTACATCTTTCCTTTCTTTGTGTTCATTTTAAAAAAACCCTGCCACCCGTCTTAAAGTGTCATTTTGCATTCCACTATGGTAAGCAATAAAATCACTTTGCTCAGGAATGAAAGAGGAGTAAAGAGGGAGATGTTAAAGAGGGCAGAAGAGAAAACAAGGCACATTCTCACCAAATAAGTTATTTATTTTTGCAGCTTTTTAATATTTTTACATATGCGTGTTCATGTGTGTCTAGGCCTTCATTAAGGTCTATTTTTACTCATCTAAAATTTCTTGGAAAGGGTTTTATCCAACAGCAACTTTATACTAATGGAAACTGCTTCTATTTGCAGAAGATGAGCATGCAATTTTTATCAATCCCACTGGCTTCCTAAAAATGTTTGTTCTAGGTCCACATCTTCCTTGTCATCTGACTGAACCTATGCACTTTACTCAATGTTCCAAAATTTGCCATGATACTCTTAAGAACCTGTTTTGATTTATGAACAATAGTATTTAATCAGTATATAAGATTAATGAAAATCAAATTTACCATGCTAGCATTTTAATCTGAAGTCAACAACCTCGGAACTATAGTCTCAAATGGTTCCAGGTCCCATTTTTGTGCCCTGTGAACTTTGACCGTCCATGACTATTGAAAATTGATGTTGCTGTTTTCTCTTCCATTTAGAGGTATAAAAACATGAAATCTGTAATGTAAGTCCTAGAATGGGCACATAATTTAAAAACCAAAGACTTCCCCCTCAAAGAATTTGCAATATAAGTCCAGCCACACCTACAGCCAGGGGTGGGATTCCACTAGTTCACACCTATTCGCGAGAACCGGTTGTTAACATTCTAAGCAGTTTGGAGAACTGGTTGTTAGAAGAAATTACTGGCCTAATTCTGTAAGGAAGGCAGGAAGGAAACATTCTGGTGTTGCTTACAGAAACTGCCTCTCTGTTAACCCTTATTACATTCTTGGGCAGGACTAGACTTCCTGTCTCAGGAACTTCTCTGGAATTCCCCCCCCCTCCTTTGCTAGTACTTTGCTTGTGTGGAGTGATCATTCAAAGTTACAATGGCACTGAAAAAAGTGACTTATGACTGTTTTTCACACTTACAACTGTTGCAGCATCCCCACAATCAAGGCCAGGCAAGGAGATGCGTGCCTTGATGTGAGTGATATTGAGTTGGCCACGTGCAGCCAATAACATGACCACCAAGCCACACCCACCACCCAAGCCACGCCCACAGAATCAGTTGTTAAAAAATTTGAATCCTACCCCTGCCTACAACTGTGATGTGGCTCTATTTTTTTAGCCCTCTTATGCCTCAAAAATGTAGTGGCGATCACACACAAAGTATTATCCATTCTGTGTTATGAATTATATTAAATTAACATACTAATTAAAATATATTACATACTGACATAAGGCCTATAACCTCTACCAAGTAAATGGCTAAGGAGACAAATGAAGTGTTAATATGCTGATCATTAAAACCTGCATCAGTGGTATGGCTTTCTATCCCAATGTTATAAGTAAAGAGGTGACCCAAGATTGGATGTTCTTTCCTGGTTTTTGAATTTTTTTAATTAGGAAGTTTCCCCAATACCAAGGTCCATCTTTTGATGCATCTTTTATATTTCTTCCTAATTTTTATTTCATCTGATCAGGTAGATGCTTGTATTTTTTGTTGTTCATTTTAACATATTTTAAATTGGTATTTAGAATCACAACTGCAATTGGTTTCTTATGTGAAAGTGACAAGATATTAAAAAAGAGAACATTCTATTGAGAAGGAGGTTTGTTGCTTGTGACCATATTTGTTGAAAAAATTAAGAATAGTGGTCCAAATTTGGCTCCTTTATATGCAGCCTGTTACTGTAGCTCACAATCACGAAAGTGTGATTCCCACATAGATTATTAGTAGGCATGTTTCCTGCAAGAAATAAGGAGGTTTGATAGCAAAGACTTGGAAACTGATATTATTTATCTTTATTTCCATGGTCCTCTTTCTAACTGCAACTTGGTTTAAGGGGATCACTTATCACATTTGATATAAATTTTTTTAGCTTATTTTTGTTCTGCAAAATTTATGAAATGTCTGCTTTCCACCCCAGGGCCAGGGATTTGCATCCCATCATAACTTGATAGGGAACCATAGGTGGAGACTGTGCCTATAGAAGAAGAGCATATGGGATAATCAGTTTAAGAACGTGTCTGTAGCTGTATTGAGCATGTTGCTGATACTGTTAGAGAGGAAATAGTGGCATGTGGCTGTTTAGTCATACAGATGGGGCAAATGAAATATGTATTGCAATGTGCAAATGAAATATAAATTAACTCACACTCAATCTAAGCTTGAGTTATGAAAATATTAAAATTTGTTGGATCCAAGGGAGCTTCTCACATTTGAGAACTGAAAATTTGTGACATACAAACTAATTTCAAATTGCAGTAGCACTCTTAGTTGTAAATGATCATGTCAAATAGGTAATATTAAAGCATTTGCACACATCATTATTCATATTATGAATAATTATCATTATTCATGTTAGCATACAAAATGTGCTCATAACATACAGATACATATTCATACACAATATATATATATGAGAAGTGAGAAATGTGGCCGTATAAATTTGATAAATATATAAATTATATATCATGTGTAAGTCATTCATTAACAATTAATGAACACAATAAACATATCAAAATCAGTCATTATTTAAAAATAAATACATATTATGGCACATATGTCAAGAAAAGCAAGGTGAGTTCATGAATTCTTTTTTAGTTTGTCATCATCTGAGGTACAGTTTTGCTGTAATTATATCCATTCACTTGCAGGTGGAGAGAAGAGTTTATTCTATGAAAAGGATATGGTATACAACAGAATCTTCCCTTGTGTTTCATATTTATGTGCATCAACTTGAACTAGACTGTTTGTGTATGTATTGGGTAAACCCATGTATATCTCTGTTTTTATCTGTATTCTTGTACAGAATCATTAAAACACCCTCCCCGCATCTCCTTTATATTTACAAAGCCTGTATCTATATATAATGAGCAAATGGAGATATTTTTACATCTCAGTCCTGATTGATTCCTTTCTACCTTCATGCATAGCCTGAAAGCCTTGAAAACGTTTACTTGATGTGTAACCAAGCAATGCTGCATCTTCAAATTTGAAGGAGAAATTTAAAAACTTAGGATTTTTTATTTTTCTTCATTTAAGTATTATTTTTAATTGCAGCATATTAAACATAAAATCTGGTAGAATCTTTAAAAATAAATAGGAACTAACTATAAATGGGCCCTGTTGTGTTTTTATCTTTGACAAGCAAGTAATTGCTTCTCAAATTTATCAGTTTGTTTATGCAAAAACCATTTACCAAGCCTAGCTCAAAAGCATCAATTTCATCATTATCATCTTATTAATTTAGCCAAGCTATAACACAGCTGATTATTCCTGAGTAATATCCTCTGCAGCACATCATGTGTGGCAAAACCATCTGTATAGTACCTATTTAATAAATAAACCCTCAGCTAAATGTCTCTGTTTATTGAGAACTAATGTTTATAGAAAATATAATGGAACTCAATAAATAACTCAGCTTCATCAACCTGCATATGAATCAGTATGAAGAACGCTGACATCATCACCTTTCAAGTACCAGAGAAAGCAAAATTACCCAAAAGAGCTGTAGAGTCAATATTAAGGCATTAAAACTGCAATGAAGGCATATTAATGCTTAAAACTTCATTGTTGGCAGTAGAATTGCCACAACGGACATATTTTATAACTCCAAGACTACTTAGGCTTTATGACTGTTTCTTTGTTGAGTGCCTTGCACTTAATGTAGTTTTCCACTTTAAATAAACACACACACACACAAACACAAAACAACAGAAGATCTGAAAAAAGAAAAAAAAGAAAATTGCTGATTCTCAGCATTCATTTTTAAAATAATGCAAAGTGCTGATTCCAATTGTTTCATGGGATTGGGTAAGAGGACTAGAAAATTTATTTAACTCCATGTTTTCTGAATTCTTATCAATGAGGGTCAATTTTCTAAAACAAGGGTTTCAGAAACTGGGTTGAGGAAAGGTTGAATTTTTTTTAAAAAAATGGTGATTTGTCAAAAACCACAAATTCCTTCCCTTTCAAAAACAAGTGGAAACATTGCATCTTGTATGTTTTACTTTATTTCTGCAACAAATATTTCTACAGCAACTGCTGAAGATTTTGATGACTCAACTCTATTTTTGCAATAGCGGCAAATATCTGTAGCTTGGGTGTAGGATGAAGATGAAAGTTCATTCTCCAAGCTTGTGGGCTGATTTCTGAATATTTTGTTACCAGGCTAGGTAACATCTTCAGTGGAGTTTAGGGGATGTCAGTGCTCTTCTTTTTATAAGAGCTTCAGGTATGGGTGTGTCAAGTGAAGGCCTTGTGATGAGTCAGATGTGAGTCGTGATCTTATGATGGGGTTGTGATAGGGAGCTTACATCAGGTACAATGATGTAACCTCCCTTGTGATAGCTCATGGAGGATGTTGCTGAGTTGGTTGAGGGTTGATGCTGTCTCTGGTTGGCTGTGAAGTTGATTTGGATTCTGAGGGGATTCATAGGCTGGTTGTAGGTCAATGTATCTGTTGATGGAATTGCTTGCAGAGTGTGAGGCTTTGACGAATACTCTATTTTTGCAAAAGAAATAAAGAAAAAGAAAAAAGCAGATCCTTACCATCTACATTAGCCTATGCATCACTGCCTGCCACATTCCTTCAACAAGCATCAGGACTTGAGTATGTCTTTTGTTTATATTTCTAGGAAAATCATATTTCTGAGTTAGTAAAGTATATCTGTAAATTAAAAAATTAAGAGGAAACTTATAATAAATGCTGTTAAATGTATTTTATATTCTTTTTTTTAAATTGATCTTAAAACTTCCCATTTTCAGAATATTTGAAATGTTACTTTATGCAGATGGCACATTTTCCTCTGATAAATAAGACAAACAATTTCTAATTAATGTTCCACATTCATTGTTTGTATTTGTTAGAACAAAATCGGAGAGTGACTGGTTTTGGAAAATTATATCAATATAATTGTTTTTACACACAACTGTCCAGGCTATACATGAAGAAAAAGTTATCAAGCCTTTTTTTCAAGGGTTCCAAAAGATGGGGCAGTTGACGTTCCTTGTCCCCTGAGCCACAATTCAGGGATTGTGTGAAGAGGCTGTGAGCCTGGCTCCCCTCCTACTGACTGCCTTCTGATCTCTTTCTCAACCATTTTTCTTGCATCTGTACAGATGACCATAGTAAGACTAGGCCGACTGTGTAAGGTAGATATATTTGCAAGGAGAGGATTAGATCAATCTAAGAAGGTAAAAAGAGGCATTAAACCAATCAGGAAAACAAGTGGTTAATGGGTGAATCTTGCCTGGAGAATGTGACCCTCATGCTCTTACTTTGAATAATATTTAAATGAATTGTCCCCATATTGCATATTTATATCTTGCATTATTCATGCTGTTCTTATTACAACTCTGTTTCTCACTTCTCTGTTGATACAGTGATTGCTAGGTTGACTCTAAGAGACATTCTGAGAAGAAGTAAAGCTAATATGACAATTTTGAACCAGAGTCCCAGTATTTTTCTTGTTTAGACTTCCACAAAAAAGGATAAAACTGAGATTCTACCACCACCACCACCAAAACAAAACAGCAATATTATTGTGCTCAGGACCTCTCACCAAGCCTTTTTATATTCTGAAGAAAAAAGTGAGAATAGTATAAATCACAGTCTACACAAGAAGTGTTGTAAAGTTGTCCAGATTTTTTTTCTGGCTTGCAGGCCTTTTCCACTGTCTGATTCCATCAATTCATAAATGAGGTTGTTTAACATTAAGACTGCAGTTGCCTGTTATTGCTAACATCAATTTTCCCTTTCTCCACCAACCAGTGCCATAACCTTTGTCCCTTGTTTGCCTCCTTCATTAACTAGGTTGATCTAAGGGATAGGTAACTGTGTTATCAGATGCTTGGGAGAACCATACTGGTTTGATGATATGCTCTTAGGACTCCCCAGAAGGAGGCAAGTGTTCCATACTAGCAGGCTTGTAGGCCTGCATTCCTACTGGTCCAGAAAAGCTGGGCCGTGATTGGACAATATTAAGTGTTTCTGATTGGTTCATATTCGGGCTGCCGCGATTGGGTAAAACCAAGCGCGGCAAGCTCAAAAGCATGTCATAGGCCGCCTAGCCGCAGCCAGCTGTATAAAAAGAGCTGCCATGGCTAGGGTTTTCGTCTCAGTATCTGATTTCCTAATAAAGAGCTGTTGTCACTACTTCGAGTCTTGTCTCTCCTTGGGACCCACCGCCCAGACATAACACTGGCGACGAGGATGGGATACTGAGACAACAGAGCTGACTAGCACGTGGCAGACAACACATAGACGACCAGCAAGATGGCCAGCAGCGCCGTGCCACCCGCACCATTCAATCCAGCCAGCAAGGGCTGGGAGTCCTACATTGATCGTTTCCAAATGTTCTTGGAATCAAACAACCTGAAGGACGCCACTGGCAGCAAGAAGTGAGCGGTTTTTCTAACACACTGTGGACCTGCCATTTTTAAAATGGCCAAGGCACTCACAAAGCCCGCAGACATCAAGACAATGGAATGGGATACCCGAGCTCCCATCCTCCGGAACCATTACGCCCTGGCGGTGCTGATCCTCATCCGTCGGCATGACTTTTACCAGAAGGATCAGTGCGAGAGTGAGAGTATTGGAGAGTTCGTAGCTGACCTGAGGAACCTCGGAGGCTTGTGCGGATTTGCCAACCTAGATGAGGCCATGCATGACTGAGTTGTCCTCGGCCTGAAAGACCCAACTCTCCAAAGCAGGCTGATGGCTAAAGGGGACATCTCCCTCGCCAATGCCATAGCCGAAGCCACCGTAACCGAGGCCATCCATAAGTCAGCAGTGTGAATGCGGCGTTCAAATGGAACCGACCGCCAACCCACCAGCGAGACGACAACCGCAGCAGAAAAACACGCAGCATCCACCCACCACGGCGACATTGAATCCCCTTCTGACAGTGAAGAGGAAGAAATTCACAGACTTCAGTCGGAAAGCGAGCGATGAGACTGGCGCGGTTGTAAGTCGAGTTACCAATGTGCCAGCTGCAGAGGAAATCACCGCATTCCGAATGTAAGTTCCTGGACACTGTTTGCCGTTTTTGCGAAAAATAAGGGCATATTGCCAAAGGAAGCTGCAACAAAAGAAATTCCAGCCCCCGACAATAGGGAAACAGCCCAAGAGGAAGTGATGGCACCTCCACTATGAACCGGGACCACCAAAATGACAGCCGATGGAACCAGGACAGCCAACCCGGGAAGTTCATCGAGGTACCCAGAAGAGAAGAAACGCACCAAACAGTCACCATCGGCCACACTTCATCAATAGACGCACGAAAGATACGTGTAGAGGTCACCATTGAGAATCAACCTTGCACCATGGAGGTAGACTCCGGTTCCTCCCTCTCTATGGTCTCCTGGAGGACCATAAAACGATTAATTCCCAGCATCCGCCGCCAAGAGCTAAGTGACCAGAAGCTAATATTGAGAGACTATCAAGGTAATCAAGTCATTCCGGTCGCTGGCACTGGACATTTTAAAGTTTCGTTCAAAAACCATACCACCATCCTACCACTCACAATCGTTGATAAAGACCAACCCAGCCTACTCGGGTTGCAGTGGTTCGCACCATTGGGGATCGAGATGGCAGGCATCAACCACACAGACAACGAAGACTGGGAAGCAACGCTCATCCAGGACTTCCAAGAAGTCTTCAGTGAACATCTAGGCAAGTACAAGGGGTCCCCTATCTCCTTTAATCTCAGCCCTGACATCGCTCCCATCCGTCTCAAACCGCGCCGAGTGCCTTTTGCACTCAAGCCTAAAATAGACAAACAATTAGACAAACTAATAGCGCAAGGCGTGTTAGAACCCATCGATCATGCCCGTTGGGACACCCCAATTGTCACCCCCATCAAACCCGATGGCTCCCTGAGAATTTGTGGTGACTACAAGGCCACCCTCAACCACGCATTGCAGCAGAGCGCCTACCTGGTGCCGGTAGTCCAACATCTTCTACACTCACTAGGGGGTGGCAAAATCTTTGCAAAGCTCGACCTGGCTCAAGTTTATCAACAACTGCCAGTCGATGCTGAAACTGCCGAAGCACAAACAATAGTGACCCATAGAGGGGCGTTCAAATGTAACCGGCTCCAGTTTGGGGACAGCGTCACACCGGGCATTTCCCAAAGTCTGATGGAAAGATTGCTGCAGGGAATTAAAGGAGTTGTGCCCTATTTCGACGACGTTCTGGTAGCAGCCCCTACCAAAAAATAATTGGAAAAACGACTGAGGGTGGTCCTACAGAAATTCAAAGACGCTGGCCTCAAGGTGAAAAAGGAAAAGTGCCAATTATGCACTGAAAGGGTTGAATTTCTTGGCTACCTCCTTGACAAACAAGGAATTCACCCCACGGATAAAAAGTTGAAAATGCTGAACGGTGGATAAATGGAAAATGGAAAAGCGCCCCCAGACCAGAACAAAACGGACCTCCAAGCCTTCCTCGGACCCATTAATTTCTATAACATTTTTCTACCCCAGAAAGTGACTGTCGCAGAACCTCTGCATAGACTCCTTGATAAAAAGGCTTCCTGGATATGGGGACGGCGAGAAGAGCTCGCTTTTCACCAAATAAAAAACCTTTTGACGCAGTCCTCATGCAATATAATGAAACACTACCACTGACTGTCACTTACGATGCATCGCCTTTTGGGGTTGGCACCATCCTGAGCCATGTTTTACCAAATGGAACGGAAGCCCCGTTGCATTCTTTTCCACAACCTTGTCCAAGCCAGAGAGGAACCATAGTCAGCTGGACAAAGAAGCCCTCGCCATCGTTTCCGCAGTAAAGAGATTCCAGAAATACATTTATGGTAGGACATTTTCCATTATTACAGACCATAAGCCCCTACTTGGCATATTGGCGGGTGACAAGCCCACTCCACACATCTTGTCACCTAGAATGACAAGATGGTCTGAATTTCTTGCCACTTATAATTACAAATTGATACATTGCCCTGGCAAGACTATTTCTCATGCCGACACCATAAGCCGCTTCCCCTTGCCAGACTTGCAAGAGGACCCAGCACCCACAGTACCAGTTTTGCAAATTGAAACGATACCCATGCCACCAGTAACCGCGCAAGACATCGCCCACGAAACTAGAAAGGACAAATGCTTGGCGCGAGTTCTTAGCTGGGTGGAGAGGGGATGGCCAGAAACCAAGCCAAACGAACTTTTTAAACTGTTTAAAAACCGGCAAACTGAATTCTTTTTGCAAAAAGGTTGCGTGTTGTGGGGAGACCAGGTAGTAATACCAGAGACACTACAGAAAAAAGTTTTAGACTTGCTGCATGATGGGCACCCTGGTATTGTGTGCATGAAAGCCCTGGACAAGAGCTATGCTTGGTGGCCAGGCATGGACAAGCAAATTGAAACCTGGGTCGCCGCTTGTAACAGATGCCAAGAGACTCACTCGNAAGGTTGCGTGTTGTGGGGAGACCAGGTAGTAATACCAGAGACACTACAGAAAAAAGTTTTAGACTTGCTGCATGATGGGCACCCTGGTATTGTGTGCATGAAAGCCCTGGACAAGAGCTATGCTTGGTGGCCAGGCATGGACAAGCAAATTGAAACCTGGGTCGCCGCTTGTAACAGATGCCAAGAGACTCACTCGGCTCCCCCTAAAGCCCCACCATTAGAATGGGAAACACCAGAGGCCCTTGGTCACACATCCATATTGACTTCGCAGGGCTGACCAAGGGGCATACCTTCTTAATCACTGTTGACGCTTATTCAAATTGGCTCGAGGTGAGCACAATGAAGACAACCACCACGGAAGCTGTCATCAAGAAATTAAATAGACTTTTTGCCATGCATGGTCTGCCAGATGTTATTGTTTCTGACAATGGGCCACAATTTACCGCCTTGGCTTTTGAACAATACTTGGCAGACCATGGCATCCAACACTCATTGACATCGCCAACTCACCTGACGGCGAATGGTAGAGCTGAACGCATGGTTCAATTTACAAAAAAAAACTCTACACAAAATGGAACATGGCAACATCCACAAGAAGATCACCAGGATGCTTCTCCTGCAACATATCACACCGAATACCACCACCAACAAGAGCCCAGCAGAGCTACTAATGGGCAGAAGACTCAGGTCACCTCTAGACCGCCTTCACCCTGCTTACACTCCAGAAAAACCCCTTGGTTCCAGCAGCAAGCACCGTGCCTTCAAGGTAGGAGACACTGTGTTTGCCAAAAACTTTACAGGGGACCCACTTTGGATCCTTGCAAAAATCACTCAAGTCACAGGCCCCTGCTCCTACCGGCTCGAGACCACCAATGGGAGGTCGTGGAAACGTCATATTGACCAGCTAAGATCCAGGCTGGCCACTTCCACCCTCATAGACTCAAACCAAGAAATCAGAGGGGGGGGGGAACCTCAAGTTTGGAAAATGAACAAACACCTGTACAAGCAGAACACCCCCCTGCAAACATTAAATAAAAACCAACAACACTTACCAGCCAGAAGGGAGTCATAGCAGATGGGCACTTCGCCTAGAAGCAGCAGCCGGACAAGCTCTACCAGCCCAGAGAGCCCAGGCGGGAGCAGCAGAGCAAATGACTCAACCGACCCGGAATCACCAGGTGGGAGTCGCAGCCAGAGGACCGGCTCACCCTTCCAGGCAGTTCCATCTGGTAGCTTGAGAGCGACGCGGAGCCCATCCAAACCCGATGGTGAACAGAGACATTGTGAACTGCGCAAGTCTAGTTGGCAGGTACGAAGACCCGCCTATTTGCGTGATTACGTTACCCCACCCCTTGGACGGAACCAAGAGAGGAGGGATGTTCCATACTAACAGGCTTGTAGGCCCGCATTCCTATTGGTCCGGAAAACCCGGGCCGTGATTGGACAATATTAAATGTTTCTGATTGGTTCATATTCAGGCTGCTGCGATTGGGTAAAACCAAGCGCGACAAGCTCAAAAGCATGTCATAGGCTGCCTAGCCGCAGCCAGCTGTATAAAAAGAGCTGCCGCAGCTAGGGTTTTCGTCTCAATATCTGATTAGATAAAGAGCTGTTGTCACTACTTCGAGTCTCGTCTCTCCTTGGGACCCACTGCCCAGACATAACAGCAAGGGAGCCAGAGTGCCTGCATACTGCAAGGACTCAGAGCAAGGCAATCACATGGTAGATCTGTTGGACAACTACATCAGCTCTACTGTTCTCCCTGATCCTTCCAAGGCAGAGGTTTATGGCCTTATATTGAGGCTGCCTTTGCCTGCAAGCTTCATCCTCGCCCACAAGAGCTACACAGACCTAATTAATCTGGCCAGAGTCAACACATCCTTGCAGACACATTTTCTCGTCAATATGATAGGAAATGAATAGAAAAATGCAATTCCTCTCTGTGAGATGAACACGAGAAAGAATTACATCATGTCACTAAGCAAGGTCACTTCATCTGTGTTTCTATTTCAGAGTTAGTTCAGCAGATATTTTCCTTTAAGGCTTGGTCACTTTGTCCTTCTGTTAATATTGAGGCTGGTGGATTGTTTTGGTGGGGTGAAGCTAAATTGCTTAATTGATCCAATAATTTGGTTTAGGGCTTTGCTTGAAGAGTGTAATTGCAATGAAAATATTTTTATTCAGGGTAGTTTAGCAAGTATGAAATTATCATAAATGATGTAGCTATCTTAGGTAGGAATGTATACAGCCCTGGAACTGATGTATGATCTATCTTGTCCTTTCCTGCTGGGAACAACTGCAGTACAATCCATAGTTTATAAAACCTCTTAATGGGAATGTTCAATTATGAATGAAGAATCCAGATGTAAAGCTGTTCTTTCCAGTGGCTCTTTGAAAATAAAATAAAAGATGGCTTCTAAATGGTTCCTCAGAACTGAATTATTTGATTTATAGCTGTGCTTGTGGATGAATTGCTTCTAAATACAATTGCTTTTGACAGGGGTGTTGAACTTGCATCGTCATGGCATCATTATGTAATGTATTGTGACTTAAACCCTTCATTAAACTGGGAGTGGGCATGGCCAGTGTGTGATGCATCTGGCTCATGGGCCACAAATTTGACAGTCCTTGCTTATGCTAGAAAGCGAAGCTGAAGTTTGGACTGTGAAGATTGTTTAATGAATACATGTTTACCATGTTGTAAGTATTAAGTGACAAATGTATGATTCTGACCTTACATTTCCACTTTTTTTCTTTCACATTGTATTTTTCATTATGTTATATGTGAAGAATATACCTGCTACAATGAAGAAAATATCTGTATTCTTTTAATGAACATAGCTAAGTTTGTGCTGTAGAAGAACAAAAGATACTGATATTATTTGTATTCCATTAAATCATCTCTCCTTCTTTCCCATAATTCTCATATGACCGTTTAAGATAATTACCAATCACACCTACATACCATGATAAACAAAATATAAAATCTATAATATTTAATAAGAAAACTGGATAGCTTATGACATTAGTGAAACATGTCTATAGGTCACATGACATTCAACAGCAACAACAAAAAGCTTATATTTTTAGTTGTAGAAAGCTTTGCTTCTGATACAAAAAGACAATGTACATGATTTGTTTCTGAAATTCACATTTTCTGTTTTATTTTTATCATGATTTTATTCCATTTTCCAACAATAGAAAAAAAAGATCATTACAATTTTTCCTATAATGGAAAACATCAATCTGAAAGCAATCCTTTAATTATTCTTCTTCTTTACTACAATCAAAATGAGATTGTAATCTTATTTGATGTCAATAGGAGCTAAATCAATAGTAGCTAAACATACTTAGTGCTTGTGCAAATGCACTCCATTACCTTACTCAAGTCATGGGGCATTCAGTTTTGTAAGGCATACTGGATTCTTGTATTTAAAATTTAGATGCAATTTTAATATATATATTGTACAAATGTATTTAAAGTTTTAAAAAGAAAGATAAAAACTAATAGAAATCCTGAGTGGGGTGAACCATTGAAGGCCTAACAAACTAGGCCGGTCGCGGTCGATGACGGTCAGTGGTAACGAAACAGTACGATTTTTGAATGATACTTGGACTTGGCTGGATCCAACGACCGGAATTCGGTTCCCCTGATAATCTTTGAGTATGATTCTTTGGGCTCTGAGGTCTTGACGCCGGACGGCAGGGATTAATTGTTTAAGGGTCTTCCAGGAAACCATCGAGAGGGACGATCCTGAGTCGACTTCCATCACACAAGGCTGGTTTTCGATGGCGACCTTCACTTGGATCTTCTTTGCATCTAACGATGAAGCATGACCGATTGTAATGGTTTGGTGTGCCTCTTCCGGTCTCATTGAAGTGGCCAGTGTTTTATTTCTGTAGGAGTGGTTGTTCCATTGGTGGTTCAAATGTTCCCGACTCACAGGACGATTCCCTGTGGTCTGGCAATAGTTGTTTCCCCTCTGAATTGGGCTGGATCCTTGCTTGCTTCTACAGACCTTCCCGATGTGGTCTCTTTTCCCACAGGAATGGCAGAGCGCATCGAGGAATTTGCAGTCTGAGCTCCGGTGGCTTGCCCCACAACCCGCGCATTGGTGCAGTAGTCTTTGATTCCGCTGGTGGCATTGGTCATGTTCAGACCGGAGCCGGTTGACCTCCTCCTCATCACTTTCTGATGGCGATTCGAGGTCCTCGTGGTGGGTCGCTGTTGTGTGCCTCTCTAGGCGAGGTGAGGTCTTGGTGGCAAGTTGACGGAGCGGTGCGTTGGTGCGGCGCATTCGGGCAGCCGACTTCCTGGTTGCTTCTGCTGCAGTAGCGTCTTTGATGACATCAGCAAGATCGATGTCCCCTTTGGCCATGATCTTGCTCTGTGCTGTCTGGTCATCTAATCCCAGAACTATTCGGTCTCTCAGCTTCTTCGAGGTTTGCGAACCCACAGAGGCCTCCCAGGTTCCGGAGATATGCGATGAAATCTGCAACGCTCTCTCCTTTCCGTTGGTCCCTCTGGTAAAACTCATGTCGTTGGACAAGCGTTGGTATGGCGGGTGCATAGTGGGCCCATAGAAAGGGTGCGAGAACATCCCAGTCCATGGATTTCACCTCAGCCGGTTTTGCTAGTGCCTTGGCCATCTTAAAGATGGCAGGCCCGCAATGGGTCAGGAACANCTGTAGTGTTCAGTCAGCTCTGATGTCTCCACATCCCATCCTCGTCGCCAGTGTTATGTTCTGCGCATGGGTGCAAGGAACGGAGACGAGGCAGTGAAACTTCAACTCTTTATTAATCATGCTGAACAGAGCAAAACCATGGGGGAGAAGCAGCCCTTTTATAGGGTAGGCTGCTGACCTATTAGCCAATGAGAAACTTGGAAGTGTTAAACCCTTGAACCAATGAGAGTTGGCCCGTTAACAGCCAATCAGATTCCCCAGAAAGGACCAATCCGATATCGCTATTATCGGCCAATCAGAAGTGCAGGATTAGAACTCTGCTTTTTCTTAAGGTTTGTTAAAACTTTATTAAACGCCTTTATTAGTTCATAACAGTATGTAAGCTTACAAAATAGTCAGAAGTATGATAAGCTAAAAATAGTTCGAGAGTTTTAGGTTGCAAAAAAGGAATTGACAAATAGGGACATATTTAGGATACAAAATACAGATCCATCAATCTTCTCTAGAACTACTTCTCCACTTCATTCTTTCATAAAGTTTGGGAGGTGAGAGTTTCAGGGAAGATAATCTGAATTTCACTTTTCTTTCAAATACAAAACTGCCATAGCAGGATCACATTTCATCTGAGAACTGAATCTTGAAAGAACTAGAGAATTTTTGAATACTCAAATTCACACCTCCACATTTTCTTTCCCAGTTTGTGTATTTATTTTTGTATGAACATAAATCCTAACATTAGTTATAATTCTGAATTTTAACTCTTGCCATAATGTTTGGATTGTGGCAAAGAGCAATTGCTGCAAAGGACAAATCTAAATCCTGCTATGATTAACCCAGTGTTATGTCTTTTTCCAACAATATGTTATAAAAATACAAACTGTTAAAATATATAAATTCTATCCATATTTAATTTCTCAGAAATTTATGTCACAGAAGTTTGTAAGAAAGTCATGCTATTGTAAGCATCAAGGTCCTTTATTATTATATTCAAGCTTTTTGGAATATTGTTTTTTTTAAAATGTACACTATGTTTTTTTAAATAACTACTGCTATTTGACATTTTTAACCTTGTTTTTTAAGATACCAGTTTTAGCATCAAAGAATTTTTCTAGCTGGTCTTTTGCCAACTTTTAGATTGAGAAGGATATTTTTCTAGCCCAGTTCAATATCATATTCCCCCTCTTATTTCTCTAGAACTTTAGGGGGCACTCATGAGCTTCTTCATTTCTTCTGCATAAAAACCATGGCAATTGTTTTATTATGTCCATTATGTGCACTTCCTGTTCATGAGAAAATATTTGCTTGAAAATGTATTTGTTTAAAAAAAGGGTGGAGTAGGTGCATAACATGCTTTTCTTGCTATAACAAATGTCACCATAGAATACCATGAGGAAATTTTGGATAGAAAGCACTGATCAACACAACAAACTCTTGTATTTACTGATCTTTGCCCGGATTTTTATAGAAGGTACTAGAGATAGCTCTACATTTTGTGAGGAATAAGTATGTTTTTTTGAAAAAGATTACTGAAGGCACAGTAACCATTTGAAAGACCCACAATTAGTTTTAAAAATGGATGCTGTAATCAGAAATCCAAAATTGGATGCCACTGTAATCTACTGATCTCTCTGGGTAAGTTTTAACTTTGGGAAGTTTTCTTCATACTTTTCAGTAAAATGACAATACCTTATTATTTGCACAAATGTTTTTTCCTAACCCTTTGCAATGAATCAAAATCCTGTTGACATACAAAAGCATTTGAATATACAATTTCAAAAGTACACTTTGGGGTAAAGGAAAATTAGTTATGAAGCCAAAGAACTTGGACTCCCTTCTCTGACCTTTCTCAGATGAATGATTTGGGTTTGGTTTTTTATCAGGTTTTAGCAGAGGCCTCAATTTTCCAGAATGCCAATGCACATTTATATTCCTATTTCACAAAACTCAAAGGGGTGCATGTTGAGCAATGTCACAAACCAATACTTTGTTGGAAACCGCTCCCAAGAATTAGGAAACCATTTATAGTACCCCAAATTAGATAGATATCTATGTCACAAATGAATATATAAAAACACCTATTGATTCATATGATTTTTTTCTCTTTGAATCATGGCCAAACAGATCACTAGAATCCAGTGTCATCTAAGAATGTAAGAAGAATCAGAGCCAGAACTTTGTTTTCCAGGATCTCTTTCTTTAATAGCTCTTAGGAAGGCCACAAGCAAAAAATGGACAGTAACCTGTCCCTGCTGCTGAGAAACCTGGCTCACCTGCTGAAAAGTAATACCAGACCATAAGTTTTATAATAATTATTCCACAAAAATTGGTCTGTTATTCCTAAAACCATCTAAGCAACTGACCATTATTGGAGACTTGAAGATTCTGAATGGGGATGGAAAGTTTGGTTGGCATTAACCCAAATCTCCATCCCCATTCAAAACTTAGAGACAAAGTCCATCAAAGTAAGAATTTACTAGAAGTCATGTTGGCACATCTGGGGAAACCCCAAATCCGAATCCCCGCATTTCCCCCCTCTACACTAAAACTCACATTCTGCCCCAACTTATGACTCTCAAGTCACACTTGCCAATCCACCTCAATTTTGAACTCCCGCCATTCCAGTCACTCTCCTCCAAGCTCCAGCAAATTGTCCTTGATCTCTGGTGAAAGAATGTTGTTGTGGCTATTTTCCCTTCACTACTCCTTCATTCCCACAGCTTGCCCATTCCCCACTGTGGCAACCCTGAATCTGAATCAAGATGGATTCAGGGCTGACAATAGGTCTTTACAGGGTAAGCTCACTTTTGATTGAGGTAGATTGTGACTAAGGGTGATTTCTTAATTCTTTTTAATTGTTTCTATGTTTTATCATACATAATTAATGATTATTAATTAATTAATTAATTAATTAATTAATGATTACTGCTTCCCTACAGGAGGGGATGGTACCCCAGCATGTGATCTGCCCTCTTCTTAAGAAGCCATCGCTGGACTCCACCTGGTTGGATAATTTCTGACCTGTCTCCAATCTTCCCTTTTCAGGGAAAGTTGTTGAGAAGATGGTTGCGCAGCAGCTCCAGAAGTTTCTGGATGAAACGGACTATCTCGAACCCTACCAGTCAGATTCAGGGACAGAAATGGATTTGGGACAGAAACAGCATTGGTTGCACTTTTGGATGATCTCTGGTGAGAGCGGGATGGGCGTAGTGCATCCATCCTTGCTCTACTTGACCTATTGGTGGCTTTTGATACCATTGACCATGGGATTTTCCTGGGGCGGCTTTGGGGGAGGGAAGTGGGAGGCCTTGTGCTGTCCTGGTTCACTTCCTCTTGGCCACTCTGAGCCAGTGTTGATAGCAGGGGAGAGATCCAGCCCTCACCCACTGCTTTACGGGGTTCTGCAGGGCTCTATACTGTCTTTGCTCCTGTTCAACATTTATATAAAGCCATTGGGTGAGATCATCCATCACTATGGACTGAGGTATCACCAATATGCTGATGATACTCAGCTGTATGTCTTGGCCCGTTGTGAGTTAAGCGTTTCTGTGTCCTCCCTCTTGCAGTGTCTGGAGGTTGTTAGGGGATGGATGGGGAGCAATGGGTTGAAACTGAACCCTTGCAAGACCAAGTGGCTCTGGGTCTGGAGTTCGTTGGCTCAGGAAGAATTGCCACCTTTGGTCTTGGATGGGATAGCACTACGCCATTTATGCCCTTTCCTGGACCAGCAGTCCTTACTCACAGTTACTCATGCCCTAGTCACTTCCCATCTTGATTTTTGCAACACGCTCTTCATGGGGATGCCTTTGAAGAACATCTGGAAGCTCCAGTTGGTGCAAAATGCAGTGGCCTGCATGGTTTTGTGCAGACCCCGGTGTGCACATGTTTCACCAGGCAGCAGTGGGGAATTGAAAGTACGTTCCATTCATATTTTCCTCAGAGATTTATTTGATGATTGAAGCTTCTGATGTGAAAAAATCTAATTGAAGAGCATGATTGATGACTCTTGGCTATGGACATGTTTCACTGGATGATACACCCAGAGGGGTGGGGGAAAAGCAGGATCAAAGGTGACAGTGAATTACGGATCTCAGAGTTGGCTATGCACAGGCAAATGCTGGAATGTTAACTTCTAATAAAATCCAAAGAAGTTTTGGGAGTGTGGCTCGAGGCTCATGATTTAGTTGGAGTAACTGCCAAAATCCTGACAGGAGGAAAATTCAGGAAAGTTTTATTCTGACAAGCCGAATCCTGTCCTTTCTCCAGTTCTGTTGTCAGCCCTGGAGCCATCTTTACTGGTAGTCTTCAGGGCTGCCACAGTGATGGCTGCCACAGTGGTGGGCAAGCTGTGGGAAGGGGAAGGTAGAGAAAGTGTGTGGGTTGCGTATTCATAACAACATTCTGTTGGAAGAATTATCCTTTTGGATTCGGTTCCAAATGGGGAAAAAAAACACTGGAAACATGGAGGTTGTTTGGAAAGATGGTTTAATGGTGGACAGGACCACAGGGCTTGGAGCTCCAAAGTGAAAAGGACGATCACATGCTTCAAGATGTTGGGTGAGGAAAAAGAAGAGAAGGAAAAGATGCTGAGAGTGCAATTGTTTTATACCCTCTGTTGGGCCCCACCTTAGTGTTTCCTGTTCCTGTGTAAGAAATGTATTCCATTGGCTCTCAGACTCCCAGGGGCGGAGGTCTTCATTACTTTGTAGGCTTTGTCTGGACCACATGGCTTCACCTGAGTGCTGGCTGATTCAATCTTCCCAGGCCAGATGCTGAGATGGGTAGAGGCCTTTGTTATGTAGAATATTCTGGCCCAGGTCTTAATGGCCCGCCCATTAACAAAGGTGGAGGTAAGCTTCTGCTTCTGAGGTGAGTTTCTGCTTCTGAGTTTCTACTTCTCTTTTTTAGGGGAAATATTTTATCTTTTTAGTATTTCCTAGGATATTTCATTTTTCTAGGAGAGGGATGGGTGCTAACTTCCTACAATTTTTTACCTTGGGAGTCAAGGGCATCTTGCCAGCGAGGAGTGTCTGAAAGTTGGCTGAAGTTGGGACAATGATTGGATTGGACACACTGTGACACGAATATGTTTCAAGGGGAAGGAACTTTGGGAAGGAGAAAATGCGGGGCTTTCAGATTCACGTTTTCCCCAGTTGTGCCAAAATGACATCTCTAATAAATTTATACTTGAGGAAGAGGCCTGCCTCGGAGTGTTGATTTTGTTGGGGAAGAGACTGAAAAGCACATTCAAACTCAGTTGTTGTCTGACAGACAGCATAATGTGTTGTTCCCAAGGCCAGTCTGCCCCCTTAAAACTGGGTTCACTGAAGGAGTATAAGAGCTTTACATGCTATGGTTTCCAGCTCCTGGATAGTTTCTACAAGTAGTTTCTAGGAAGTGGGTAAAACAGAAAAGACAAAACTCTACAAATGTGTAAGATGTAGAAAGAAAATTCCTCAACAATGCTAAAGACCCATTGCTTTAACTTAATTCTGTTTTGAAAGATACAATTGGAGGACAGTAAGAGGACTACTTGATGCCTTTCTACAACAAAGGCTGGCTGTTTTTCCTTCATTTTCCTAGGCTCAAAAGGCCAGGGCTGAAGCTCACCATCTAAGATTATTTCATTTTTGTAAGATGTTCATTATCAATGCTTGGTAGAGAGAAAGAGAATTGAATTCTTCCACATGTCATGGAATGCCACTGAAAACAAAGTCACTACTTATGAAACTCTCTAAGTTAATTGAACAGAGTTGCTGCTGAATTGCTAAGGGACGTGATCATTATTATGAATATTGTTGCAATTGTGTTTTGGAGTCTGAGATAATTCAAAGCGTACAGTTCTTTTTTTTTTTAAATAAATTTTATTGATTTTACAAATAAAACACACCAACAACACATACATAAATGAAAGAGAGAAAAAGAAGAAAGGGAGAAGAAAATAGAAAGAAAAAAATAGAAAACAATTGAAAACATTCTCATCTTCAACAGGCAATGCAGGATATGAAGAGCAGGAGAGGGCTGGCACTTCCAAATTGGGAGTTGTATTATAGTGCAGCCTCTTTAGGAATGGGTGAATTTAACCAATTATTCTTAGAAGGCCATGACTTGCAAAGAGGGTGGCATGCTTTTAATGGGATGTAGGGAAAACTAGCCAGAAATATTTTCACAGATATCTAATCAGAGACTCATTATTAACTAATGGGAAGAAAATATGGAAAAAAACACCATTTAAAAATACCAATTTGGATTTCAACAATGAAGGCGATGATTCACCCAAATAATCTGGATATCACTAAAATGATTAAATAAAAGGATCTATTGCGGGGTGGGCAAACTTTTTGGCTTGGGGGCCGCATTGACTTTTAAAATTTGATAGACGGGCCGGGTCAGCACAAGATTTTTTGGAAATTGCCCACCTCCCCTTCCCTCCCTCTTCTCCTCCTTCCCCTCCCCTCGGAGGACCCCTGAGTCAGGAGTTGCTACCGCTGGCGCAGCTCCGCGCGGCTCCAGTCCTGCCTTGCCTCGGGAAGGGAAAGGCAAAAAGGAAGAGCCGCGGCGGTGCTTTGCAACAGCAGCAGCGGAACCGGAGGCTCAAGCTCAGCAGCTCCTGGTTTTGCCTTTTCCTTTCCAAGGCAACGTGGGACTGGAGCCGCGCAGAGCTGTGCCGGCGGTAGCAACTCCTGACAGCCCCAGCCGGACACCTGAGCGGAGCCTGGACGGAACTGCCTGTTGCTGCTGCTGGAGCACTGCCGGGTCGCCTCCTCCTCCGCCCGCCCGCCTGCTGGGCTTCCCTTCCTCTGCGCGGCTTGAGGCCTGGCGCAAGCACCCGCGAGTTAAAACGAAGCCAAAAGTTGCTGGGAAGTTGATTGGGTTTCCGGGGATTCCAGGGCTTTGCAAAGGCAAAGTTTGCAGGCGGGAGCGTCTTCCCACTGAGGAGTGGGAAGGGTTCCGCCCTGCGGGCGGGACAGGCTGCTTGGAGTGGGCTGCCTTGTGGCTCGGGGCGAGGCGTGAGTGCCTGCGAGTTAAAAGTTGCTGGGAAATTGCTCTGGTGCTGGGAGCAGGCTTTTAACATGCCACCCGAGCAAAGTTTAAGCAGCCCGCCCGCCCACCGGGCGGAACCCTTCCCGCTCCTCGGCGGGAAGACGCTCCATCCTGCAAACTTTGCCTTTGCAAAGTTTAAGCCTGGAAGCCCCGGAAATCCGAGCAACTTCCCAGCAACTTTCGGCTTTGTTTTAACTCGTGGGCACCCGCGCCTGGCGGAGGGGAAGCCCGGAGCCTCCTACAAGCAGACTGCCCGCCCGCCTGCCGGGCTTCCCTTCAGCCGCATGGCTCGGGGCCAGGCATGAGCGCCTGCGAGTTAAAAGGAAGCCGAAAGTTGCTGGGAATTTGCTTGGGTGCTGGGAGCAGGCTTTTAAAGTGCCACCCGAGCAAAGTTTAAGCAGCCCACCCCGCCCACCGGGCGGAACCCTTCCCGCTCCTCGGCAGGAAGACGCTCCAGCCTGCAAACTTTGCCTTTGCAAAGCCCTGGAAGCCCCGGAAAACTGAGCAACTTCCCAGCAACTTTCGGCTTCGTTTTAACTCACGGGCGCTCATGCCTCACCCGAGCCGCATGGAGGGGAGGCTCGGAGCGCCGCCGGGTCGCCTCCTCGAAGCAGCCCGCCTGCCCGCCTGCCAGGCTTCCCCTCCTCTGCACGGCTCAGGGCCAGGAGCGAGCGCCCGCGAGTTAAAACGAAGCCGAAAGTTGCTGGGAAGTTGCTCGGGTGCTGGGAGCAGGCTTTTAAAGTGCCGCCTGAGCAGGACCGCCAAGCCGGGAAACGAGGCACCGAGGCAGGGTAAGGCTCCACCAGCAGTGGCCTAGCTTTAGGTGGCTCCAAGCAGCCCGGCCCACCCACCGGGCAGAACCCTTCCCGCTCCTCGGTGGGAAGACGCTCCAGCCTGCAAGCTTTGCCTTTGCAAAGTTTAAGCCTGGAAGCCCCGGGAAAAAAAGGGGGATCGGCGGGGACTCACCTTCGGAGAGGTCGCACTCGAAGGTGATTTCAAACTCCCAGCCGAGGCCTTTGCAAAGTTCTTTTCTTTCCTACCCCGAGAGTGCTCCGCACTGTTTTGCAGCTTTGGGGGCCACGCGGTGCAAGGCAATATGCCACGCCAGCGATTTTTTTTCAGGGGCGGGCCAGATTGGACAGACCAATGGCAGCGATTTTTTTTCAGGGGCGGGCCGGATTGGACAGACCAACAGGCCGGATGTGGCCCACGGGCCGTAGTTTGCCCACCCCTGATCTATTGGATACACAAGGAAATTTGAAATCGCGGCAAGAAGAGCAGGGACTAAAAATTGATCAGTGGGCATATCTTCAAATTCAAAGGTAGCCAACCTATCAAACACACCTTCCTCCTCCTATTTTCCCCACAGTAACAACACTGTGAGATAAGTTGGGCAGAGAGAAACTGCCTCAAGTTTGCTCAGCTGGCTTTCATGGCTGAGGCAGGACTTGAACTCACAATCTCTTGCTTCCTAGCCTGGTACCTTAACTGCTAGATCAAGCTGGCTCCCAGAATGAGTAGGTATATCAGTGTTTTCCCCTCCCTGCCCTTACTAGAAATTGCAAAACACTGTTAATGAATGAAGAAGACTATTTTTTGCAGTTAGGGGTTTTAAAATCATTGCACTTCCTGTAACAGACTGACCAGTGACTATATTGGTAGGATAGTGGCCATGACTCTGTGGTTTTTGCCCCAAACCCCCAAAACATTAACTTTAAACTGTCTACTGTTGACCTCACCCCACTCCTAAGAGGTCTGCAAGGGGTGTGCATAAGCGCACAGCATGCCGACCATCCTTGTCCAAGTGTTCCCTTTTATTCATATCCATTTCATGTAGAAATAATCATGTTTATACTTACATCTGAACTGGGCTATTCTGAAAAAATAAAAGCTAGTCTTGATTGTGTTCTTTGGTCTGACCAAGTGAGAACTTTATTATTATTTTTTCCTGTGTTTAAAATTTCAGGAAAACAGAAGCAAGAAATGGTTTATTTAAAATGCTTGCTTTCACACTGCTTACCCATTTTGCACATAAAGGCTTATTTCAAATGCCTGGATGATGATGCCCAGCATATTTTTGACATCTTAAGAATTAGTGGAACAGCAGCTATTCAACATGATAAAAAGGACCTTCGGCTCCTCCCCTCCTTCCTATTGTTCTCATGTTTGGTGAACCATACGAATCTCATATGTAAACCTCCTAAGAAAATTCCTTATTAGTATAGTCAGAATGTTATTAGTGCTGTTTGGAAAGCACATATATGGTGCTTAATTAAAAAAAAAGTCCATTGATGCTAATTGAAAGAGGGCCATTAACTTCAATTGCCCTTGGATCACACCCATATATACTTAGCTGGCAGAATAACATTTAATATGCTGTATAATAGAACAAATCAAATCAAATATTTAATGGTGGAGGGCCTTGAGGTTTTTTTTAAGGACAATATCATTTAAGGCTTCAAAAACTAGGGCCAAAGATCACTGTCAAGTGTGGAATTAACAGACAGTACTCTACTAAACTAATTAAAAAAAATAAAAGATTGCAGCAGAGTAACAGCTGCCTCTCAGGATAATAGGAAACCTGTGTTTATAAATATGCTTGTTTTTCATTACAGAACAGGCAGCCCTATAATCAGGAGCAGCAGTGGGTCAGATATAGGCTTGGCACAACACAAATACAATTTTATCAAGCAGCCAGGGGAGGTTTTTTATTATTTTTTAAAATTCAGTGGCTTGTGGTATAAAACTAGAAGTAAAATATTGCCAAGGTAGGAGCTCAGATTTAAAGAGAAGGGACCCCGTGGCTTCCCTGGGGCTTTCAAATTCCATACAACCCAGAGCATTTCCATTTTGGCAAATCAGTGAGTGGCTCCCCAAAATGATGCCTTGTTGACTCATCCAGAAGAACACCTCTCATTTTACAGAAAGCTTTACAGCAGCCCCTGCCCATGGAAAGTCATTACCTCCTACACAGGTAGTCCTTGACTTACGACCATAATTGAACCCCAAATTTCTGTTGCTATGTGAGACATTTGTTAAGTGAGTTTTGCTCCATTTTACAACCTTTCCTGCCACAGTTGTTAAGTGAATCAAGGTCAGGAGGTCACAGAAGTCACACGACACTGCAACCATCAGAAATATGAGTCAATTGCAAAGCATCTGAATTTTGATCAAGTGATCACGGGGACTTTGCAACAGTTGTAAGTGTGAAAAATGGTCATGCATCACTTTTTCCAGTGCCATTGTAAGTTTGGTCACTAAATGAACTGCTGTAAGTCGAGGACTACCTGTAGTTTGGTATTTACTCAACAAAGCAGAAAGCTCTCCAGGGAAGCAAAGAAGGGACAAGCAGGTGCTTTTCTTGTTCCATGTTGTTTTGCAACTGTAAATGCAAAAGATTAAGCCAATGACATTCATTGAACAAAATCAATGATAAGTGATAAGTGAAACTGAATGAGTGTTCGGTTTCATTGGGGACAAGAGTATTTGCAGGATCATGGAAGGAGATTTTCTACATATATGCAATGTGTTTGAGGTCAGAATGTTCTGTCCTTGAAACAACTGTGCTGAATTCAAATAGACTATTCCAGATACCTGGGTAGGTCACCAGATACCTGGATCATATTATCATATGTGATGGACCTGTTCAAAAGCAAAAAAATACAGACATGGTTGGAAAAAATGATAAAACAACATATTGATTTAAAACCAGAAATATTTCTATTAGGGATTCTACCCAAAGAATATAGTAAGGAAAATGCATATTTAGTTATTCATATATTGTCTGCTGCCAGAATTGTATTTGCACAAAATTGGAAGAGTGAAGAGATACCTACAGATGAGAATGTGATTAGGAAAATACTAGAATGTGCGGAAATGAATAGATTATTGGCAATTAAAGAGAAAGAGCAAACTGAATATTGTATGGTATGGGATTTATTCTATCAATAGTTAAATAATAATAAGAAATGGAAGTTAGAAATAGGGAAACAAAATAAAGATGATGTGTTAAAAGTGATAAGTTAATATAATGACTAACGTTGAATATTACCATGTTAATATTGTACAATTAATTAGTATAATTAATAGGTGGATATTACTATATTAAATAAGTAGAATTAATGTTATAATTTTGATTATTGTTTAACAAAGATACTTGTATTCAGACAGCACACTGTTCAACTGAAGATGGAATGATTGCATAAAAATAAAAAGCTTATTTAAAAAGTAGGCTATTCTAAGTGTACCAGACATAGTTTGACCTTTGTTAAGTCTGGGTGGTGGGTCCCAAGGAGAAACGAGACTCAAAGTAGTAACAACAGCTCTTTATTAGGAAGACAGATACTGAGACACCGACCCTAGCTGCAGCAGCCCTTTTTATAGAGCTGGCTGCGGCTAGGCAGCCTATGACATGCTTTTGAGCTTGCCGCGCTTGGTTTTACCCAATCACGGGAGTCCGTATACGAACCAGTCAGGATTTCTTAAACTGTCGAATCACGGCCCGGCTTTTTCGGAGCAATAGGAATGCGGGCCTACAAGCCTGCTAGTATGGAACACCCCTCCCCTCTTGGTTCTGTCCAAGGGGTGGGGTAACGTAGTCACGCAAGTAGGCAGGTCTTCGTATCTGCCTACTAGACACGCGCAGTTCACAAAGTTTCTGTTTGCCATCAGGTTCGGACGGACTCCGCGTCGTTCTCAAGCTGCTAGGTGGAACTGCCTGGAAGGGTGAGCCGGTCCTATAGCTGCGACTCCCACCTGGTGATTCCGGGTCGGTTGAGTTGTTTGGTCTGCTGCTCCCACCTGGGTTCTCTGGGCTGGTAGAGCTTGTCCGGCTGCTGCTTCCAGGCGAAGTACCCGTCTGCTACGACTCCCTTCTGGCTGGTAAGTATTGTTGGTTTTTATTTAGTGTTTGTGGGGGTTGTTCTGCTTGCATAGGTGTTTGTTCTTTTTCCGAACTTGAGGTTTTCCCCCTGCCCTCTGATTTCTTGGTTAGAGTCTGTGAGGGGAGAAGTGGCCAGCCTGGATCTTAGCTGGTCAATGTGACATTTTCACGACCTCCCATTGGTGGTCTCGAGCCAGTAGGAGCAGGGGCCTGTGATTTGGGTGATTTTTGCGGGAATCCACAATGGGTCCCCTGTAAAGTTTTTGGCAAAGACAGTGTCTCCTACCTTGAAGGTGCGGTGTTTGCTGCTGGACCCAAAGGGTTTTTCAGGAGTGTAAGCAGGATGTAGGCGGTCCAGAGGTGACCGGAGTCTTCTGCCCATTAGCAGTTCTGCTGGGCTCTTGTTGGTAGTGGTGTTTGGTGTGATGTGCTGTAGGAGGAGCATCTTGGTGACTTTCTCGTGGATATTGCCATGTTCCATTTTCTGTAGAGTTTTTTTTGTAAATTGAACCATGCGTTTAGCTCTACCATTCGCTGCCGGGTAAGCTGGCAATGTCAATGCGTGTCAGATGCCGCGGTCTGCCAAGTATTGTTCAAAAGCCAAGGCGGTAAATTGTGGGCCATTGTCAGATACTATAACATCTGGCAGACCATGCATGGCAAAAAGTCTATTTAATTTTTTGATGACAGCGTCTGTGGTGGTTGTCTTCATTTTGCTCACCTCGAGCCAATTCGAATAGGCGTCAACTGTGATTAAGAAGGTATGCCCCTTGGTCGGCCCTGCGAAGTCAATATGGATGCGTGACCAAGGGCCTCTGGGTGTCTCCCATTCTAATGGTGGGGCTTTTGGGGGGGGCGAGCGAGTCTCTTGGCATCTGTTACAAGTGGCGACCCAAGTTTCAATTTGTTTGTCCATGCCTGGCCACCAAGCATAGATCCTGGCCAGGGCTTTCATGCGTACAATACCAGAGTGCCCGTCATGCAGCAAGTCTAAAACTTTTTTCTGTACTACCCGGTCTCCCTACAACATGCAACCTTTTTGCGAAAAGAGTTCAGTTTGCCGGTTTTTAAATGGTTTAAAAGGTTCGTTTGGCTCGGTTTCTGGCCATCCCCTGTCCACCCAGCTGAGAACTCGCGCCAAGCATTTGTCCTTTTTAGTTTCGTGTGCGATGTCTTGCGCGTCACTGGTGGCATGGGTATCATTTCAATTTGCAAAACTGGTAATGTGGGAGCTGGGTCATCTTGCAAGTCTGGCAAGGGGAAGCGGCTTAAAGCATCGGCGTGCGAGATAGTCTTGCCCGGGTGATGTATCAATTTGTAATTATACGTGGCAAGAAATTCAGACCATCTTGTCATTCTAGGTGAGAGGATGTGTGGAGTGGGTTTGTTGCCCTCCAATATGCCAAGTAGGGGCTTATGGTCTGTAATAATGGAAAATGTCCTACCATAAATGTATTTGTGGAATCTCTTTACTGCTGAAACTATGGCGAGGGCTTCTTTGTCCAGCTGGCTATAGTTCCTCTCTGGCTTGGACAAGGTTCTGGAAAAGAATGCAATGGGGGCTTCTGTTCCATTTGGCAAAATGTGGCTCAGGATGGCGCCAACTCCGAAAGGCGATGTGTCGCAAGTAACAGTCAGTGGAAGTGTTTCATTATATTGAATTAGGACTGCGTCTGAAGTCAAAGGTCTTTTATTTGATGAAAAGTGTGCTCTTCTCGCTGTCCCCATATCCAGGAAGCCTTTTTATCAAGGAGTCTATGCAGGGGTTCCGCGACAGTTGCTTTCTGGGGTAGGAAAATGTTATAGAAATTAATGAGTCCGAGGAAAGCTTGGAGATCCATTTTGTTTTTTAGTCTGGGGGCATTTTTGATGGCTTTCAATTTTTTGTCTGTGGGGTGAATTCCTTGTTTGTCAAGGAGGTAGCCAAGAAATTCAACCCTTTCAGTGCATAACTGGCACTTTTCCTTTTTCACCTGAAGGCCAGCGTCTTTGAATTTCTGTAGGACCGCCCTCAGTCGTTTTTCCAATTGTTTTTTTTAGGGGCTGCTACTAAAACGTCATCGAAATAGGGTACGACTCCTTTAATTCCCTGCAGCAATCTCTCCATTAGGCTTTGAAAAATGCCCGGTGCGACGCTGACTCTGAATTGGAGCCGGTTACATTTGAATGCCCCTCTATGTGTTTGGGCTTCAGCGGTTGCAGCATCGACTGGCAGTTGTTGATAAGCTTGAGTCAGGTCGAGCTTTGCAAAGATTCTGCCACCCCCTAGTGAGTGTAGAAGATGTTGGACTACCGGCACTGGGTAGGCGCTCTGTTGCAATGCATGGTTGAGGGTGGCCTTGTAGTCTCCAAAAATTCTCAGGGAGCCATCTGGTTTGATGGGGGTGACAATTGGGGTCTCCCAACGGGTGTGATCAATGGGTTCTAACAGGCCTTGCGCTGTTAGTTTGTCTAATTGTTCATCTATTTTAGGCTTGAGTGCAAAAGGCACTCGGCGCAGTTTGAGACGGATGGGAGCGATGTCACGGCTAAGATTAAAGGAGATAGGGGACCCCTTGTACTTGCCTAGATTTTAACTGAAGACTTCTTGGAAGTCCCGAATGAGCGTTGCTTCCCAGTCTTCATCTTCTGTGTGGTTGATGCCTGCTATCTCGATCCCCAATGGTGCGAACCACTGCAACCTGAGTAGGTTGGGTCGATCCTTATCCACGATTGTGAGTGGTAGGATGGTGGTGTGGTTTTTGAATGAAACTTTAAAATACCCAGTGCCAGCGACCGGAATGCGGTTATCTTGATAGTTTCTCAATATTAGTTTCTGGTCGCTTGGTTCTTGGCGGCGGATGCTGGGAATTAATCGTTTTATGGTCCTCCAGGAGACCATAGAGAGGGAGGAGCCGGAGTCTACCTTCATGGTGCAAGGTTGATTCTCGATGGTGACCTCTACACGTATCTTTTGTGTGTCTATTGATGAAGCTGGCTGATGTTGACTGTTTGGTGCGTTTCTTCTCTTCTGGGTACATTGATGAACTTCCTGGGTCGGCTGTCCCGGTTCCATCGGCTGTCATTTTGGCGGTCCCGGTTTATGGTGGGGGTGCCATCTATTCTTCTTGGGCTGTTTCCCCATCGTCGGGGGCTGGAATTTCGTTTATTGTGGCATACTTTGGCAATATGCCCTCGTTTTTCGCAAAAACGGCAAACAGCATCCAGGAACTTGCATTCGGAATGCAGGTGATTTCCTCCGCAGCCGGCACATTGGTAACTCGACTTACGACCACGCTGGTCTCATCGCTCACGTTCCGACTGAAGTCTGTGAATTTCTTCCTCTTCACTGTCAGAAGGGGATTCGATGT
>BHEV01000504.1:0-23637 GCA_004319985.1 Emydocephalus ijimae
CAAGATTACTCTCATATTGTCTCTGATTTGTCTCTTTGGCAGAAATCCATTTTGATCTGGGTGGATAAAATTATTTAAAATATGAACTCTTCTTGTTATAATATGCCAGCAAATTTGATTTATTGTTGTGATCTCCACCATAGTGAAGTCTACTTTTCAAATTACTTGAGGCATTTCAAGATAAATAGAATCAATAATGGGTTTATTTTAAATTCCTATATTCAATTTTACTTGCGACACTCCAAAAGTTGGAAAGTTCAGTCTAATAATAGTTATCCACCTTAATATTCAAACTGCTGGTATTTTGATTTTATAGAAGCTGAATTCAAGAGGAATGGAAGGGTTGAACTTAGAGTAGACATTTATTTGGGTTTCTATGAATGGTCTTGAAAATTATTTATTTAGATTGACAAGAATTTGCATTGAACCTAAATTGAATGTAGTCACAAATGCTTAAGAACAATATTACAGACAGCCTTTTCTATTTATAGCAAAGGTCTCCCACAATTATTAAGCAATGAATTGACTGAGAATCAATTGGGAGTTACAGTGTGGAGAACTCAAAGCTTGGAGAAGATGTCTATGGGTAATTGAGTGGAAAGAAATAATGGTAGCCCATTCTGTAGCAACAGGTATTTACTAAGAAGGCGAATGGGCATATGAAGGAATCACATTTACTGTATTTAGATTAGACAGAGAGATAGACAGGCAGATGATAGATAGATAGATAGATAGATAGATAGATAGATAGATAGATAGATAGATAGATAGATAGATAGATAGATAGACAGACAGACAGACAGACAGACAGACAGACAGACAGACAGACAGACAGACAGACAGATAGATAGATATGGGTGTATGTGTTCTTAACATTCACAATTAATCCAATATTTAAAACTGAAGAAAAAATAAAAACAAAACAAAATAGATAAGGAAAAAGAGGCAACCCCAAACTAAGAAAATAAATAAGTATTTTAGATAGGCAGACAGAATTTCCAGGACTTAGTCAAGCTAAATTGTCCCTAAACAGGAGCAGATCCAGGATTAAAGAATCTATGCATTTATGTATATGAAATAACTGTCATGGCTTCACAACATTGTCTTCATTTTTACTGTTTTCAACTGTATGTATGTATGTATGTATGTATGTATGTATGTATGTATGTGGAAAGTTAGGGTGATGTATTTGATGTTCCTGAGAAATCTACTTGTCCATTTTGGGGTGATATGGCTCCTACACATTTTGGCTCTAAAATTTTCATTATTTTTTTTCAGATAGGCAGTTATACAAGGCAAGATCTATGGTATTGATGAGTGCAAAAGTTGCTATTTGCAATTTTTGACCTCCTCTTAAGTTTATTAAGAACACTGCCCTGTTACTTATCAAGAATAACTGCCAGTGCAGTCTCCTTTGAGAAGCAAGGAGAGGCAACTTAAAGTAAAAGTGAAGTGTTAAGCAGAATTTGACTAGTGATCTCAAGAACAATCCATACATTTTTTAACTAATAATAATCCCCTTGTAGCTGTTTTTCCAACCTTAGCATAGAGTTCTGGGATTTATTGATTGTCACAATTCAGCCTAGAACTAAGAAGAAATTTCCTGACAGTTAAAACAATTAATCAGTGGACCAACTTGGCTCTCCAACATTGGAGGATTTTAAGAAGAGCTTGGCAGCCATCTGTCTGAAATGGTATAGGGCAGTGATGGCTAACATTTTTGTCCTTGTATGCTGAAAGTGTGTGTGCGTACATGCATGCTGCACTCATAATACAATGAGCACATAACTCCCGCCCTCTGCACATGTGCACGCGACCCCCCCCATGCACCTCACACCTCTGTGCATCTGTGCATGACCCCCTTGCATGGTGTGCATCTCTGGGCATGTGTGCATTACCCCAATGCACTGTGCAACTCTGTGCATGCATGTGTGTGATGCCCCATGTGCCCCACCCCCATGCGTATGTGTGCACATCTCCCATGTGTTCCCTGCCCTCCCCCACATGCATGGCAGATACCAATCAGCTGACTGGCAGAAGGCACGCACACATGCACAGTGGATCTGTTCCAGGCAACAGCTCACATGCTGGCAGAAATGACTCTGCGTGCTACTTCTGGCACATGTGCCATAGGTTTGCCATCATGGGTATAGGGTTTCCTATTTGAGCATAGGGTTGGGCTAAAATACTTCCAAGGTCCTTTCCAACTCTGTTATTCTGTTATCTGGTTTACTTGTATAAAATCAATGAAATGACTCCAGAGCATATAAATGTCCCTTTGATTTCTTAAAAGAATTTTCAAATCAGCCTTGTCAAAGTCTATATGGGGAAAAATTCATTGACAAAGATCAACTACAAAGATAAACACATTATCAATAGTCAACAGATGCTGATAATGGAACTTGCATGCTAATGTTTACCATCTTCACTTATTTTTACTGGCTGTCTCTGCTCTTTTCACAGTGAAGTCTTTCTTAAAATATCCAGTGATTCCCTGTATTGTATGGGGATAACCTTTCTCATCAAGGTTTTTAAGACATTTTCTGTTTCAGAAAGACTGATGTGGACTGAATTGGATCTATCAGTTGAGTTTTTTTTTTTTAAAAAATCCTTATTTCTAGTCCCTCATATTTCTTCTTCAAAGAAATTGGTCATGAATTTCACTTACCTTGAAAAGCCATGATCTCTCAAAATGGACAGAAGCATCTATTGCAATCCATCATACTTGGTTTTCTTAAAAGTGTATGTGTCAGCTGGTGCTCCGTTCAAAATCCAAGAAAGAAATACTTAGACTCTTGTAATTAGAGAAAAGATATCTTTTACTGGAAGTTAGTGGTAGCAACGAGAAAATTCTGAATCTGGGGAAATAGGCACGTACATCACATATATCAAGGGAGTGAAATGTTCCCACCCCCAATAGTTCAAATGGTTCTTTCAATTAAAAGTTGTGAACTTCATCATGTGGACATCTCCAGGTGGTGATGATTAGTTGACCTTGGCTTACTCAGATAAAGGTTTGCAATTGCCAGAGAAGAGAAAGCGAAGCAGGAATGAGAAACCCTCCCCAGTTTATATAATATTAGTTATTAACACTTTCAACACTTTCCACCCCCCATTACTTATGGCAACCAGAAAGAAGCAAAGGAAAGGAGGAAGATCTTGAAGGCTGACAGTATGTTTGTGAAAACTGCATTGCAATCATCTTGTATGGGACAGTTGCATTTTTACAATTATATTAAAGCTAAGACACATTTAAAGAAAAGCTTACAGCACTAAGTTTCACAAAAAAAACCAAAAACCAAAGAAACTCACTTATAGAAAAACGATTTCATTGGTAAAGTTTTTATTTTTAAAAATTCCTTGTATATTGTTCAGAAGAAATGTAAATGAGGAGACAATGGATAAAACAAACAAATGATAGTAATTGCTAGAATTTACTGAGAAATTATACAGAATGGAATATGAAGACCAGTTGGCAATGAAATACAAATAATGCCCAGGTTACGAGTATTCCGTTAGCGAATATTCAAAGTTACATGATAAGCGCCTCCCCCTCCGTGTTTATGAATAAGTCTACGAATGTTACAGCACCATGGCAGTTGTTTGCTCTTACAAATGACCACAGAGGCTCTGCAACATTGGCCCCCACATACATTCCCCCCCACATCCTGGGTTTTCATGGGCATTAGGCCTGTGGGTACTCATTAAATTAATAACTTATTCTTGGATTGTAAAAGGGGCAAGTCATATAACTGAAGGCATTTCACCTTCTTCTTCTTCTTCTTCTTTTTTTTTTGTTATTCCTAACAAACTTCTGCATTCAAAACTGGTGAGATTTTAAAAAAGATGTTATTGTTAACTGCTAAATAAATCATCCACAACATTTCAGTCTAATAAAGAAAGATCAGCATTCTCTTAAAAATAACATAAAATAATAAGCAATTGAAAAATGTAATGATAAAATAGTGAAAAGATGATGAAACTATCTGATGGCCTGGAGTCAACCAAGGAACAATAACTGCAATAATTTTAAGAACTGTACTTGCCATCAAAGGAAAAAAATAACAATATTGGTCCCATGTGGAAAATAGAAATCGGAAAATTTCTATTAGTGGTAGGAAATAGGAAAATAGAAAATAAATGTAACCCATCCTTGTCTTCTTGGTTGTAAGCTATAAGCTCTACGACATTATTATCAGTCTGAATGTGGCTTCCAACCTGAGTATTCATTGGTTCTAAATGATGGCATTTGACTGCAGTTATCAAAAAGAATGTATGTTTACTGAACCATGCTTAGAACAAAATCACTGTTGTTACAACAAAGTACAATTACTGTTTCACCATCAGTCTACAGCAGGGCTGTCAAACACACAGCCCTTGGGCCAGATGTGTCATGTGCTGGCCACCCTCGCTCAGTTTAGCAAAGGGGGAAAAAGTCCTGATACTCACACGATGTTGCCATGATGACGCGAGGTTGACATCCCTGGTCTACTGTATAGGATGTATACAGTATAGGATGTATAAAGGCTCAAAGCTGTTTACTCAACTGCATCAGATGTTTACTCAACTGCATCAGTAACAAATCTCTCTGCATTTGTGAATGAGCATACATGAAAACATTGTCTAGTTACCTCTATGATTTGATCCTACGCTTGCAAGGAAAACAAGGTTAGAATGTGATATTCATTCATATAGTCAGTGTGTACTCCAGTCAGACTTTTGGCAATACACATAGAAGAAAATGTAACACAAATGAAAGATGCACAGGATGTGTTTGTTTGTTTATGTCTGTGGGTGTGCACATATGAACTAATGAAAAACAATGTCAACAAACAATGATGTAATCTCAGTTCTATGAGATTAGCTTCCAAAAAGCTAATAATATGGGGGCCAGTTTCTCCTGCAGTGCTCAAATTGGACTGGTTGATTCTGGTGGAAGGAGACACTTGAAATTATCCTGGTATCAGTAGCAGATATAAACAGGATTTAAACCTCTACATGGTAAAATATTAACAAGAGCCATATTGCAGTATATGATTATGGCTGCAATCCTATCAACACTTCAGTTTAGAATTAGTGACTGAACAGAAAATCGCTTATACTTTTTGTCAACTATGCCTTGGATCTGACTCATCTACCTATATGCGGTACAACTGTTCTCTGATCATAAAAAAAAAACTTTTTAAAAATGTCTTGCTGCTAAGAAATTAATCACTTTTGCATTTTAGTAAACTTGGTTTGGAGTTTCTGAGTTACAGTTCTGAGCATGCTTAGTTGAAGTAAGTTCCTCTCAAACCAGGAGAAGATGGATGTGTGCACAACACTGCAGCTTAGTTAATGAAGAATGGAACAATATAAGTCCATGTCAGGATCACCGATTTATATCCACACCACACCATTTTGTCAATTTTGTGCAATTATAAAAGAAGGAAAATCAGCATTTCCTGGTGTCCATAAATTTTCCTAATAAACTCATTCTCTGTAATACATACACTGTAGTGTCATATGCACTCTTTTGTAATAAGCCTAACCTATCCCTAATATATATGGCACATTTTACATTGGTGTATGATAAGATAACATTTGTTGTCATTGTTTTACTTTGAGCACACACTAAAAATGAAATTCTGTTGCCTGCTCTCAAAAGTGTAACCATACACACACACATATAGATATGCTACATACATACATACATACATACATACATACATACGGAAGAGTTTGAGCATCCATACTTAACTTTGGTGCCTCCAGCTGTTTTCCTCTTCCAGAGTTCTCAGTAAAAAAAAATCTGATTGGGGTAGTTTGATTTAGAGGATGCATTCATTGCAAATGTAGGAAAAATGTTATTGTGCCAAGATTAGTATAGAACAATGCTGATTCCATTCACATATAATTCACTATTGCCATCTGGTATATAATTTCATGAACTAGATATCCATCTTTCATCTCCCACATCTCTGTAACCTATAACTATCTGAACTTGGCTTGTAGTGATGCTTATCATTGTGGTGTGCTGCTAAAGAACAAAATATGAAATCTTAAAGATGTCTATGCTTTGGTTAACAACAATGGGATTTCAGACAGACTATCCATTAATAGATTTAAAACAAAGAGGGGTTGTGATTAGGGGACTGGCTACATGGCTGGTTTCAGTTGGCATCTGGTGGTTAATTATAGATAAGATAAAATCACATTCTGATGGAAATGTGTTTTATTTGATAGTAGTGTACAGATGGATTCCCATTTTCCATGCAGAGTAAATAACACTGTTCATCTGATGAACAGCTTGCATTCAGTGATTTGTGCTATTTGTAACATTTTATTTGGCAAACAATAATAATTAACTAAACAGTTTAAAACTCTTGTGAGATATATAATTAAATGCACTATTTAGGTTATTAATTATGGGAAAGTCAGTAATAGCGTCCAGGAAACCTGAATACATTTGCAATAACATTCTTTAGTGATACATCCTTAGTAGACTTGATGTTTGATTGAAATCCTATATGAAAATACTTGAGCAAAACTTCAAGAAACCTTCATTCTTAATAGACATGTAACATTCCATTGTACAAGCAGAGTATTCTGAAGTGTTTGTAGTGCATGGAAATTACAGATGCAAAATATCAGTTGCTACCCCAAAATCTATTACCATACAGATGTTGTACATTACACTAAAATATAATGTGGCTTGCTTGGTTTTGTCATTGTTTTAATATCATGATTTATTATTTGATGCAGTTAATCTAATCCATGAATTGTATTTTCTTAAAAGCCATGATCCAATAAATCATTTTTGGCATGTTATATATATATATGGGTTGTATATATAGGCATGTTTAACACTTATCAATAAAAAATAACATACATTTAAAAATAATATTGCTTAGTTGATAATCAGCAGCTGAATGTCTGAACTGGTTCCATTGAAAAGCATAATGTGAAAATAACACTGGATGATTTGATGGCTCATAATAATTACATTGTAAAATGAATTTCTCTCTTAGTTGGAGATCAGAAAAATAGCTATATAGATTTGAACACTCTATTTGAGTGATGCAGTTTATTCATTACATCCCATCTTTTATTTCATAGCTCTAGATAGTATATCTGGCACCTACTTCTATTTCCAAACAAACTAATCCTTTGGCTCAAAAACATAATATGAGAAACAGAGTCCTCATGATGCCCTTAGTAATAATCTTTGACTTAAAAAACACCAATCCATGTTTTTTTTCAATAAAGGTAACATCTCTATAAGTTAAAGTGTTTACCTTAACTCCTAGTATATGGAGGACATAATTTATTGAAAACAATACAAAGATAGGTTGCCATTATCTACTATCAGTTTCCCAGTCAGCCTGTTTTGGAATGATGTTGAAATGCAAAATTGAATAAAAAAGTACTTAGATATGTGACTACCAGGAAATTCTAAACCTGTAAGAAAGCCTGAGAATTTAACAAAAGATCCTGGAAGACAATTGTTAGGGATATAAGTCACCTAACAGGTATTTGGGTTAGAAATATATAAACCAGGATAAACATTTTAAAACTGTATCTTTAAGAAAATGCAAAATTGTAACTAGGTGTGGTTTCTCAAAGGGCCATAAGATGGAGCCAATTAGGTGTGGTTTCTCAAACGGCCATAGTTTGTCTTAGCCTTAGTCTCAGAAGAGAGTGTGAATAAGTCTCTGTTTCCTTCTGTTGGAAAGTATTGCTGTTCCTCCATTTTTCCTAATTGACTGATATTTCTGGATTTAATGTAAGTCTGTTACTGAAGTGTTTTTTGACACAGGACTTTAATATTTGGATTATCCCTGGACTAAAAACTGACTGATCTTACCTGTGAATGACTTTGGACTGTGTTTGGACTTTTCTTAAACCTTTCTGGAAGTAAAAACCTACATTTACTGTACAGTGTATCTGTGTTCTGTGTGTGTATTATTCAAACACTTATCTCAAATACATCTCCCTGTTTGCGCTCATTCTCCTAACGGGGAATTACCTCAACAACAATTGCAAAACCTAAATATTGGATGTGTGACAAGTCCATATGTAAAATGTTAATTCGTAAATGTTTTTGAATTCAATTCAAATCTTTCTAAATTATGCTGCTCATTTGAAGATATTGGAACAAATAATAATCTTTGTTGTGGCATTTCCAACAATTTATTGTTCTATAATTTATTCATTTTGCCATTTGTTGACTTTTATACCATCCGTAAAACATTTTGTAGCAATTTCCCTTCAGCCTAGTGTAAATTATTGTCCACCTCATCCCATAGATTTTACAATTGTTCCACTGTAGAGGTTTCTTTAAAAATGGCATCAATTTTATTTACTTAATTCACAGGGGTATTTTTACTTGTTCTTTCTCTATGCCATACTTAATTGCAAATATAAATGATCTTGGTTCTGCACAAGTATTTCAAATATTTGCAGACATGGTGTCCTAAGGGTATAGATGTGCTCACACATACACACCAATTTAAAGCAGGTGTGCTGAGTATGTTGAATAAGAAAAAAAAAAAGATTTGTCCCATTCTTTGGTTGCATATAATAGAACTTCCTAGTCAGGTGGTTCTCAACCTTTTCTTCTCCATGGACTCTCTTTAAATAACTTTTGTGGCCATGGATCATGGTCATGGACCCCCAAGACTTAATTCAAGTTGTAATAGCATTTCATCAAGCCTTCACGGACCGTCTGTGACAATATCACAACTCCATCAGGGGTCCGCAGACTACAGGTTGAGAACCAATCCCCTAGTCTATTCTCACATTTTAAAAAAATCTGGATTTAGTAGTAGGCAGACTAATCTAAATAGCAGTATCAAAACCCAGAACCCAAATGTCTTGTTCAGACTTTTAGTTGAATATATGGAGGTGACAAATTGAGAGAAGACTGAAAGAACATATACAGTTTCACCCCCTCTCTTATCCAATCTTAACACTGTCCCCTAGAAATGTGAAAGGAAATTGGCAGGGTTCCCACTTGCATGGATTCTTATATTTAAGCCAATATGAGTAATTGTCTCCTTAAGGCCACCAGTGCTGGAATTCAGAATAGAGTAGAAAATAGAATAGACAGAACAGAACAGAACAGAACAGAACAGAACAGAACAGAATAGAATAGAATAGAATAGAATAGAATAGAATAGAATAGAATAGAATAGAATAGAATAGAATAGAATAGAATAGAATTCTTTATTGCCAAGTGTGATCGGACACACAAATAATTTGTCTCTGGTGCATAAGCTCAGAATGTACATGAAAACAGCAATAGGTTATAGGTCATAATCATACTTACAATCATTAATCATAAATTACAAACAACAATTGATAAATCATAAGAAACCAATAGGAGAAGACAGAAGGAAAGATGAGAAGATGATAAAAAAAGAGAAAAATGAGACAGTGCTGGGGGGATTAAGTATTCAGCAGAATAATGACATGAAAGGGGCGGGGGCTATCTTTATGTTGGGTATATAGCAGCATCCTGAAGGGAAAGTTGAAATGGATTATGTCCAGGATTGGGATTGTAGATATTTTCTCAGCCCTCTTCCTGGTTTGTGCAGTATACAGATCATCAATGGAAGGCAGGATGGTTACAATTGTTTTTTTCTGCAGTCCTAATTATCCATTAAAGTATGTACCTGACCTGTTTGGTTGCTGTACCTAACCAGACAATTGTAGACAGACTCAATAATTCCTCTGTAGAATTGTATCAGAAGATCATCAGGCAATCTGAGCTTTCTGAATTGATGTAGGAATAACTTTCTTTGTTGTGCCTTTGTAATGATGGTTCTAATGTTGGGTGACCATTTCAAGTCCTTGGAGACAATAGAATCTATAAACCCAAAGGTCTCTACAGTTGATACTGTGTTGCCTAATATTGTACGAGCTGGTAGGATAGGAGAGCTTTTTCTAAAATCTATTATCATCTCTATGGTTTTAAGAGTGATCAGTTCCATATTATTCCAGCTGCACCCTAGGGCCAGTTGATCTACCTCTTGTCTATTACACAAACTCATGATCACCTTGAATGAGACCAATGACTATTGTATCATTTGCAAACTTCAGCACTTTAACAGAGGGATCCTTTGAGATGCAGTCATTCATATATAGAGTCAAGAGTAATAGAGATTGCACACAGCCCTGGGGAGGTCCTTTGCTAAATGAACTGGCATTCAATGTGATTTTTTCTAACCAAATATGGGACCAAATATGCACATTCCATTCTCAACTAAATGTCAGACCTCCATGCTTTCAGTTGAAAGCAGGATGTACATTATGTACTGTTTCTAGACATCTACAGAAGAAGCTGGAATAGGCCACTTATGCTTGAATCCCAAAGTTATAGAATATGCAATTATCTTTTAGAATGCAACATCTGCACTTTCAATTGTCACCTTAATTCTTGTTTTCATTAAAAGAAAAAAAGCTAGAGGGCACTATTGAGTAATACTTTCAATATCAAAGCATTACTCTTTTGATTTAAAGTTGCCCTTTTATATAAGACACATAGAGTGTGTTGTTTTTTTCCTTAATAACATCCCAAAGATTTATTGCAATCCCCTTGAAGAAATTGTATCCTAGAGGTATTGAGAGTTTTCATGCAATGATGATTATATATATGATTAAAGTTTCTTACACCAGGTTCTGAAATTAATTTTCATGTGAATTAAGACCTGTGGCAATGATTATGCTAGCAAACTATTTTGCTAACTATATTTTGCTATGTTAATTCAATTCACTTTTTTAGTATATTTAATCATGAAATTTGCAAAGTGCCAATATTGAATACTAGGGAAAGCTATTTGGGGTATTATGTTTACATGTTGCAGACCATAATATTTCTGTTAATAACATGAATTTTGGCTCATACAGTTTAATGCAAACTGTGAAAAATAAAAAAAAATGAGGAACAGTTACTTCTATGATATGAAATTGTCAGCAAGTCTTCTAGTGTACTACTATATATTTTCCTTTAGGAACCAGATGATGACTCAAGTGTAACAGCAATTACAGGATTGTGAGAGAGGGAACCTGTCCTATTGTGATACCAATATACATTATCCAATGATGGTAGCATTGGGTTATTGGCTTCCACTGATTCTCTCCCACCTCAATGTATAGTAAAAGGTATCCATTCAACTAAGTATTGCTTTATTTCCATAATTGTGTCATTATGCAGATGATCTAATTCTCCATGAATTGTTTATAGAATAGAATTGTTTATCTTCTTGTTCTCTAATTTCAAATGTTAATTTACTCATTTCAGCACAGTCCATAATTTTCTTAATAGCTTCTTCCTGCATAGGTATTTTATTGTTTTTCCAATTCTTAGCAAATGCAATCCTAGCCACCGTTAAAACATTTACAATCAAATATTTCAACTCTTTGTTATATATTTCTGGTATAATTCCCAAGAAAAAGATCTCTGTTTTCAAGTCTATTTGTTTTTTTAGCATTTTTTCCAACCATGTATGGATTTTAGTCCAATATTTTTTGCGTCCGAGCATGTCCACCACATATGGTAATATGAACCAGGTATCTGATGACATTTCCAACATTTATCCAATTTATTCTTAAACATTCTCACAAGTCTCATCAGGGGTAGATGCCACCTGTAAAACATCTTATACAAATTTTCTTTATATGCAGTTAACATTGTCAATTTATAATTTTGAGACCACAGTTTTTGCCATTTTTCTAAATCAATCCCATACTCAAATATTTTCCCCCAAGCAATCATCATTTCTTTAACTTGTTCCTCCTCCAATTTAAATTCTAATAAATGTCCATAAAGTTTTTAAATTACCTTTTCATCAGTACCCATCAAAATTTTATCTAAATCAGTCAACTTATCATAAATACCTTCTGTTTTAACATCTTTGTCAAATCTAGATTGCATTTGCAAATATGAAAACCAGTTCATTTTTACACCTTGTTCTTCCAATGCTTTAAGTTCATCCTTTTCATTCAATATCTCACCATATCTAACTGTTTGTTCCTTTTCATTTATTATTGGATAAGAAAAAGCTTCAATGGTAGATATCCATAATGGAATTTTTAAATAGTATTGTCTTTTTATCTTCTCCCAATTCAAAAACAATGCCTCTTGGGTGGAATGTCTTCTAAAATACCCCTGTGTTTTAGTTCCCTTATACCAAAGAAAGGCATGCTATCCCAACAGCAAGTCATGCCCTTCTAAGGTCAATAGTCTACTGTTCCTTAATGTTATTCATTCCTTTACCCACATCAGATTTGTTGCCTGGTAATATAACTCCCAATTGGGCAAGGTAAACCCTCCTTCTTGCATCTTGTAACAATTTTAGTTTTATTCTTGCTTTTTTGACCTGCCAGATATATTTCAACACAATTCTATTTAGGTCTTCAAAAAACTCTTTCCCTAGTCGGATTGGGAATGTCTGGAATAGATATAAAATTCTTGGCAATATATTCATCTTAATTGTTGATATTCTCCCAATCAATGATAATTGTAAATTTCCCTATTTTGCCAAATCTGTCACAATCTGCACTTTGAGTTTAAGATAACTATCCTCTTTCGGTGTGCTACATCTTGGTGTAATGTATTTCCCTAAATATTTAGCCTTGTTTGTGACCTGTATTTCTAAAACTTCTTTCAACTCTTTCTTTCATCTTACTAACATATTCTTTGTTAATATCTTTGTTTTATCTTTGTTTATTTTCAAACCTGCTACTTTTCCATATTCTTCTATTTTTTTTAATTAGTTTAGGTGCTGTTTCCAATGGGTCTTCTAATATGAATACCAGGTCATCTGCAAAAGCTTGCAATTTATACTCTTCCTTTTTGATTTTCATTCCTTTTATTTCCTTGTCTTCTCTAATATTTCTATTCAACACTTCCAATGTTAACACAAACAGCAGGGGTGACAGTGGACATCCTTGCCTTGTCCCTTTTCTTTTATCTATAGATTCTGTTAGTTCTCCATTTACCATAACCTTTGCAGTTTGTTCATAGTATATCGTTTCAATGGCTTGAATGATTTTTTTTACCAAAGCCCATTTGTTCCAATTGCAATAACATAAATCACCAACTCACATTGTCAAAGGCTTTTTGTGCATCTAAAACATCAAAGCCATTTGCTTCTCAGGATGGGCCTCATAGTATTCCAGAGTATCCAAAATAATTCTCACATTGTCTTTGATTTGTGTCTTTGGCAGGAATCCATTTTGGTTAATATGGATAAAATTATTTGGTCAATATGGATAAAATTATTTAAATATCTTTTAGTATTTCTGCCAAAATTGAAGCAAAAATTTTATAGTCTGAATTTAATAGGGATATAGGTCTGTAGTTTTTAACTTGCTGCAGGTCTGTATCCTCCCCTGGTGTAAGTGTAATATATGCTTCTGTCCCTGTTTTGGGTATTCTTTTCTTTAGCATAACTTCGTTCATAACTTCTAATAGACGAAGATTCGATATTTCTTGGAAAGTCTTGTAAAATTCTACTGGTAAGCTATCTGGACCCGGTGCTTTCCCAACATTCTGTTTTTTTTTTAAGGCTTCTGTTAATTCCATCATTGTTATATTTCCTTCGAGCATTGTTTCAATATCTTTAGGTATCTGAGGTAAATTCACTTTCTGTAAATATTGCTTAACTTCATTTTATATGTTTTTGAACTGCTAGGTTGGCAGAAGCTGGGACAAGTAATGGGAGCTCACCCCATTATTTGGCACTAGGGATTCAAACTGATGAACTGCCTACCTTTCGATCGACAAGTTCAGCATCTTAGCTACTGAGCCACCGCACATGGAAAATATAGCTGGAAATTATAGTTGTACACAAATGCATAAAACATTCACAGTGCAATTCTCCTATCAGTCCACCCTGAAGAAGATACATTGATTGCAGGGAACTTCTAGGGAAGAATGTTTAAAACCTTACTCTACATGAATCACTTAAGGAGATGAAAGCTTCTCTTATGCACTGATATAAAAGCTGGGAAGCAGAACTCCATAGTTTCTACTTCCAATCTTGGCTTCCCTTTCTGCTCTGTCCTTTAGGCCAGTGCTTCTCAACCTTTGCAACTTGAAGATGTGTGGACTTCAATTCCCAGAATTCCCCAGATAGTATGAGAAAAACTGCTTTATACCTTTGATGTTTGGCAGAAACAGTGAATATTCTTAAATGAAATTTATAAAGAAAGATTGAGACACTTAGGGAACAAATATTATTTATTCATTTTTTTGTTACTTATGTACCCACTTCTCTCACACCTTTGGACAACATACTCTCAAAGAGGATAAAGATAAGTCAGAATCTTTCCTCCTAATAATATATAATTCATTTATAAGGTATAGATTTATATAAATTCTGGAGAGTCTTCACTGAGAGAAAGTATACTATGCTCTTTTAGCATCCTATGAACATTATAAGCTGCTAGATAACACATAAATATTGCCTTAAACTTTGAACTGAAGCTCCAAGAGTTATTCAGATTTACTACAGATATTGCAGTCAATAGATAAACAGATAAATATTGCCTTAAACTTTGAACTGAAGCTCCAAGAGTTATTTAGATTTACTAAAGATATTGCAGTCAATAGATAAATCAGATTTTTTTTTTTAAAAAAAATTGAATTTAAAAAGCCTCTGTATATCTTCTACCGTTGCTCAAAAAAATCAGTCGTACTAGAAGGAAACTTGATAACTAACACTCCGGAGTTGCAGGCATGCACAAATGTCAAATAAGTATTCTGGTTAATCTTGTTACACTCAATGCTTTCACTGCAGGAAAAGAACTATGTTAGTCTACAATGACAAAAAGTCTGGAGTCTGGAAAAAAAAGAGTCTGGGAACACATTTTCTGAGTCACTGATTTTATTAAAAGACTGCTGTTATGAACTAATAAAACACTTAAATAAAGTTTTATCAAACCTTTAGAAATAGCTAATCCTTCACTTCTGATTGGCCGATAATAGCGATAATGGATTGGTCCATTCAGGAGAATCTGATTGGCTGTTAACGAGCCACTCTTATTGGTTAAAGGGTTAACACTCCACGTTTCTCATTGGTTACTACATCAGCAGCTTCCCTATAAAAAGGCTGCTGCTGCCCTAGGGTTTTGCTCTGTTCAGAATGATTAATAAAGAGTTGAAGTTCACTGTTCACTGCCTCGTCTCCGTTCCTTGCACCCATGCGCAGAACTTAACACTGGCGACGAAGGTGGGATGCGGAGACGTCAGAGCTGACTGAACACTACAGAGCACCAAACAGAGCATGTGGCTGAAGGCGCATAAATGGTGGAAACCATGTCTGGTGGCACCATACCACCCGCTCCATTTGACCCAGCACTAGAAGACTGGGACTCATACATGGACCGGTTCCAGATGTTTCTGGAGACCAACAACTTGAAGGATGCCACTACTGGAAAAAAGCGAGCGGTATTCCTGACCCACTGCGGACCTGCCATTTTTAAGATGGCTAAGGCACTGGCGAAACTGGCTGAGGTGAAATCCATGGACTGGGACGTCCTCGAGCCCCTCCTACGGGCCCACTATGCACCTACCATACTAACGCTTGTCCGAAGAAATGAATTTTACCAGAGAGACCAGCAGAAAGGAGAAAGTGTTGCAGATTTCATTGTGGATCTCCGGAACCTGGGAGGCCTCTGCGGGTTCGCTGACCTCGAAGAAGCTCGAAGAGACCGAATAGTTCTGGGATTAGATGCACCGCACGTGCAAAGTAAGCTGATGGCAAAAGGCAACATCAGCCTTGTAGATACCATCGCTGACGCTACTGCAGCAGAAGCAACCAGGAAATCGGCTGCCCGAATGTGCCACACCAACTCCCCACTCCGCCAACTCACCGGCGAAACCTCACCTTGCCTAGAGGGACATACAATGTCAACCCACCACAAGGACCTCGAATCGTCATCAGAAAGTGATGAGGAAGAGGTCAACCGGCTCCGGTCTGAACGAGACCAACGCCACCAGCGTAATCAGAGACTGCAGCATCAATGCGCAGGTTGTGGGGCAAACCACCCACGATCAGACTGCAAATTCCTCGACGCGCTCTGCCATATTTGTGGGAAGAGAGGCCACATCGGAAAGGTCTGTAGAAGCAAGCAAGGATCAAGCCCATTTCAGAGGGGGACCAACTTCCACCAAACCACAGTAAATCATCCTGTGAGTCGGGAACATTTGAACCACCAATGGAACAACCACTCCTACAGAAATAAACCACTAGCCAATTCAACGAAACGAGAAGAGGCACACCAAACCATTACAATTGGTCACGCCTCATCATTAGATGCAAAGAAGATCCGAGTGAAGTTTGCCATCGAAAACCAGCCCTGCGTGATGGAAGTCGATTCAGGATCGTCCCTCTTGATGGTTTCCTGGAAGACCCTTAAACAATTAATCCCTGCCGTCCGGCGGCAAGACCTCAGAATTCAAAGAATTATACTCAAGGATTATCAGGGAAACTGAATTCCGGTCGTTGGATCCAGACTAGTCCAGGTCTCATTCAAAAATCGTACTGCATCTTTACCATTGACCATCATCGACCATGATCGGCCAAGTTTGTTAGGCCTTCAATGGTTCGCTCCACTTGGGATCGAGGTAGCCGGCATTCACCAAAGCAGAAGCGACAAGTGGGAGGAGACCCTCGTCCAGGAATTCCAGGACGTCTTTGCAGACAAACTAGGTGAGTACAAGGGGACCCCGATATCATTTAACCTTAACCCTGAAGTAGCCCCCATCTGCCTTAAGCCTCGTTGATTCCCTTTTGCCCTTAAACCAAAGATTGACGAGCAGCTTAATAAATTAATAGCCCAGGGTGTTTTAGAACCAACAGACCACGCTCCTTGGGAAAACCCAATTGTAACACCCATCAAACTGGATGGCTCGTTTAGAATTTGTGGGGACTACCGTGCCACCTTGAATCACGCCCTTCAACAGAACGCTTACCCGGTGCCGGTGGTACAACACCTCCTCCATTCCCTGGGGGACGGAAAAGTCTTTGCTAAATTGTATTTAGCACAGGCGTACCAACAACTGCCTGTAGATAAAAAAAACAGCAGAGGCACAAATGATCGTTACGCACCGAGGCGCCTTTAAGTGCAACCGACTCCAATTCGGAGTCAGCGTAGCCCCAGGAATTTTTCAGAGTTTGATGGAGAGACTCTTGCAGGGGATAAAAGGGGTCGTACCATACTTTAATGATGTTTTAATTGCTGCCCCAAATAGAGAAATACTAAAAGAGTGTCTTAAATTGGTTCTCAGGAAATTTAAAGACTCCGGCCTTAAGGTTAAAAAAAAATAAATGTCAACTGTGTACAGATAAAGTAGAGTTCCTGGGGTACCTAATCGATAAACAAGGCATTCACCCCACCAATATCAAACTAAAAGCAATCAAGAACGTCCCAAGACCCAGAAAATATGACTGATCTCCAAGATTTCCTGGGGCTCATTAATTTTTACAACATCTTCCTGCCCCACAAAGCGACCATAGCTGAGCCCCTACATAGACTTCTCAACAAAAAAGCAACCTGGGTCTGGGGGCACCGAGAGGAGCATGCGTTCTGACAAGTGAAAAACTTATTAACCTCAGATGCTGTTTTAATGCAGTATAACGAGACTTTGCCTTTAACAATGACATGTGAGGCATCACTGTTTGGAGTAGGAGCCATTTTGAGCCATGTGTTACCAAACGGTAGTGAAGCCCCTATTGCCTATTTTTCAATGACCCCATCAAAGGCTGAACGTAACTATAGTCAAATCAATAAAGAGGTTCTTGTTGTATCTGCTGTGAAACAGTTTCATGAATATGTATATGGACGAGTTTTTACTATTGTTACCGACCACAAACCTTTGCTGGGGATTATAGTGGGAGACAAGCCAACCCCCGATATATTATCACCTAGAATGACTCGCTGGTCGGAGTTTTTGGCTGCGAACAATTATAGGCTGCTACACCGCCCAGGGAAAGCCATTCCCCACACTGATGCGCTGAGCCGTGTACCACTTCCGGAAACCGTCGATGACCCAGCTCCAACCCTTAGACACTCCAGATTGAAATGCTACATTCACCGCCGCTAACAGCTAGAAATATCGCGATCGAAACAAAATGCGATCCTATCTTAACGCGAGTTCTTAGCTGGGTCGAACGGGGATGGCCAGTAGATCAAACCCCTGATGACTTCACCCCCTTCAAGAACCGGCAAACAGAACTTTTTTCACAAAAAGGCTGCATCCTATAGGGGGATAGAGTCGTTGTCCCAGAGCGGTTACAACGAGCAGTATTAAAAACACTGTATGAGACTCACCCCGGCATCATGCATATGAAAGCGCTGGCATGAAGCTACACGTGATGGCCGGGCATCGACCAACAGATCGAAGCCTGGGTAAAGACTTGTTTAAAGTGCCAGGAAGTTAGCAATGCCCCACCTAAAGCAACTCCAACAAAATGGGAAACACCCCGGGGACCGTGGTCCCGCATCCACATTGACTTTGCGGGACCTACTAAGGGACATACGTTCCTACTAACAGTGGATGCCTATTCCAACTGGCTCGAGATCCACGAAATGAAGAGTACCACAACCGAGTCCATCATCCGGAAGTTGAACAGGCTATTCGTGACGCATGGACTGCCAGACATTCTGGTATCCGACAACGGACCCCAATTTACCGCTCTACCCTTTGAACAATACTTAGCGGACTGGGGTATTTGCCATGCGCTAACTTCACCAGTGCACCCTGCGGCTAACGGAAGAGCCAAGTGCATGGTACAATTTGTTAAAAAAGCCCTCCACAAAATGGACTATGGGGACATTGAAGATAAAATAAACAGAATACTCCTTCTCCAACACATCACTCCACACAGCATCACCAACAAGACACCAGCTGAACTATTAATGGGACACAAACTCCGTTCCCACCTCTACCGGCTTCACCCGTCTTACGAGCCAGAGAAACCCTGTGGATCTAGCAGAAAATGCTGCGAGTTCAAGATAGACGACTTAGTTTTCACCAGAAACCTTTCCGGCGAACCGTTGCGGGTCGAGGCAACTGTAATTCAAGCCACTGGGCCCAGGTCGTACCGGGTGAAAACCTGAGATGGAAAAATATGGAAACGCCATATAGATCAGCTTCACTCAAGGCTACAACCAAGTTTCCGCAACTCCGGTAACTCCCAAACTGAGGGGGGAGGGGATGTCGAAGAAACCGAATTTGAGATGGTGGAAAGCAGGAACAAAAGAAGTCAGCAATCAGCCGTAACGAATGAAGAAGAATCAGGGAGGGGTGTGTCCTCGCCACAGAGCAACACCTCAACAGAGGCAAGCCCGCAAAGACCAGAGGACAACAACGAGAACATTAGCGGCACCGAGTCATCCAACGAGGAACCACCGGCACCCGACTTTCCCAAAAACATCCCACCGAAACCGGGTTACAGACAGGAACCGGTGGGACAGTGTAAATCTAATAGACAGTCAAAACAACCTTTATACCTCAGGGATTACGTCACCACACCCCTTAAATGGAACCCGGGGGGAAGGGGTGTTATGAACTAATAAACGCTTAAATAAAGTTTTATCAAACCTTTAGAAATAGCAGGGTTCTAATTCGGCACTTCTGATTGGCCGATAATAGCGATATCAGATTGGTCTGTTCAGGAGAATCTGATTGGCTGTTAACGAGCCAGTCTCATTGGTTAAAGGGGTTAACACTCCACGTTTCTCATTGGTTACTAGATCAGCAGCTTGCCTATAAAAAGGCTGCTGCTGCCCTAGGGTTTTGCTCTGTTCAGAATGATTAATAAAGAGTTGAAGTTCACTGTTCACCATCTCATCTCCATTCCTTGCGCCCATGCGCAGAACTTAACTATCACATAAAAGCTTATGATTTTAACAAAATATGTTAGTCAGAAAAGGTTTATCCATCTTCCTCTAACTGATTGCTTTCTTGTATCCCCTAATTTGGCTGTTTTTATCTATTTGAAAATGTAATACGTTAAGTGTGTCTCCTATCAAAGGAAAGTTGAAAAGTAACCAGTGATAGCTTTTTGTGATGTTATTTAGACAAAGTATTGGAAGACAAAGAAAGATTCATTCTTGCTTTCAATTTATTTCTCATCTAACATTGGCAGAGTTCCATTCACACAGTGGGGGATGCAATTTGCATCAAAGATAGAAAATGGTACATGATGGCTTCACCACAGAGCAATGGGAGATGGGACCTGTCTCTTGCCTTTGAGGCATGACACAGTTTACTGCTTCTAATTGTGTGGCAACATAAACATATGCTTTGCAGTAATTTGGACTTCTGCTTGGCAGAGCTACAACTTAAATCTTTTGTAAGTTGACTGAAAATTAAAAAAAATGTGACACTCAAAAGAAGCCCCTTTTCCAAAGAATGGTAGAATGTGTATAATTTATGTCAATTCAACCAATTATGTGTTCTTGAAAATAAATTACCTACTCACTTTCATGGACAATAACCTTTGTAAGGACTGCCTATCTCCAGTGGCATCCCTTTCTATCATCTTCAGATGCTCCAAGTGACACAAACGAAGACATTTCTGGATCCTTTCTGTTCTAATATAATCTAGGTCCTATGAGATGTGATCCTGACCAAAAAGGTGTCCTTTCTCCTCTAATGTGATTTCACTTTTCACTGTCATAACAACAAGTGTATTAGTCATAAATATTTAATGACCCCATAATTTTTTTGTGGGGTGGAGCCTCTGGGCAACTAAATGTAGCTAGCAGAATGTTTTAATGGCTGAATGCTCTTTCTGTCACCAATGCAGAATTTCGTTCAGCAGATATATTCTCAGTGTGCCCAAGAGAGAGAAATATTTGCTTCTACCTAAGATTGAACTCACAACCTCCTGATTGTGAGGAGTAAATTCTACCTCTAGGCTACCACACCACTCCAAACCAGAGTATTTAATAAGAAGGACAAATCCTATGATATTAACAAAAACAACTCCATCAGGGAAGATGGAATCTCTGAGTCAAAATAGATATAATTCACATTAAATATATGATACTATTTATGTGTTTAAGATATTTGTATGGCTGACCATTTCACATCACAACTCTGGGTGACTCACAACAATATCATATTGAAATGAATAAACACATACACATTCTCATCTGGAAGAAAGGAAAATTCTTGATGGCTTTCTAGAAGTTTTGCGAAATTGCCAGGGGAAGTATTCTACAGGGTACAGTCACTATGGAAAAATCTATAGATGGCTGTACTTGTTTTGTTTGTTTGTTTTAAATAGAAGATGTGTTAGTCAAGGGACCAATAGTATGGAAATGTCTTCATAGGTCTAACTGACAAAATAATATTGAGGAAGTGGTTAACTCTTGTTCTGTCTGTCATGAAAAATCTATTCCCTCCAAATTTTCTTTTAATTCTAGAAGACAGCAATTATGAGCACTAATAAAAAGTTCTTTCCTGTGTCAAAAGGTAGCTTGGAGAAGTGATTTTCAACATAACCTATCTCAAGATGAAAATATTCACTTCCATTTTATGTGAAAGTTAACCTAATCACATTCTTTATTCCTGTGATGGAGTGCCTAACAAACCTTGGAAACAAGTGAGGCAGTTAAGGGAGGAAACAAATTAGTTATCACATTCTTATACCACAAAAATGAAATCTCTTTGATTTAATTTTCATATTGAATTGTGAAATGTTTAAAACATAAAAAACACACATTGTAGTTACATTGTTTCAGATATAGGAAGTACTTGCTTAGTTATCACAACATGGTTGTTAAGTGAAACTTCAAGTGACCTTGATGGACTTAGAATGTCATTTCCCACTCAGTCATTAAGCAAGTTCCCATGGGTTGTTAAATGAAACACCGCATGGCTATGACATGCCATTTTGCTGCTGGCTTCTCCATTGAATTTGCTTGTTAGAATCCAACTGTGTAAATAACTGTGTTAGAATCCAACTGCGTAAATAACAATTATGTGACTGTGAGACTCTGCAATGGTAGAAAACATCCATCATTTATTATTCCCCTAATATCAGTCACAACACCTCAGAGAAACTATGATGATTACAAATGCAAAGATTGCTCATAAAGTTATATCTTCAGCATTGTTGTAACTTTGAACAGTCACTTAACAGGAGAGTCATTGAGGGAGGTCTACCTATACAGATATGCAATTTTCACTTTCATTTCATAATAACAATACTTCATTTTAGTTGTGAATGGAAAAGAGAAGGGCTGAAGACTATACCCATTGCAGGAGAGGAAGCATAACTCCAATGAAGCAGGTTTCTTTCAAGAACTGATGTTAACTTTACTTTCCTATTCCAATTTTAATATGCATAATCTGGGTACATTACTAGACAGTTGGAATCAGCAATTAAGTTTTGTATTTTATCATTATTTCTATTTTAATAAAAGTATGTGAAAAGGTGAGCAACATCAGCAGTAAAACAAATTAACTTCTAAGCTATAAAATAATTTTCAGACCTGCACACTTCTTCCATCTAAATTTTACTGTTAGATATTAAGAATAATGTTACAAATCAAATGATCAGAAATCCTGAGGCCCTTATATGTTGAGCCTAATCCTGTCTGGAACCGTGCCTTATAGCAGGACATAATTTTCTTAACTTCCTGCTTTTTTCTTCTTCTCTTGCTATATCTTTCCATATATTTTAGGGAAATTTTGAAGCAAAATCAGGATGGGAAGCAGCAACTGACATTAGATCAAAGGCTACCAATAAACAAATTTTGCAGTATTGGAACTCTTAGAACTTAAATTTACTAACAGTTTTTTTTTTAATGGTGCCTGGTGTTTCTATTGATAATGAAACATTCAGGTGTGATCTTGTCTAATGGATCTAAACTCCATTAGAGAAAGCTGAGAGCTTCCTTCATTCCCTTCAGTAAGATTTTGGAAAGCCAGGGGGAAAAAGAAGAATGATCATCTACAAATATAAAGCTTTTCAAGACTTTTGCATAATTATTAAGAAAAGTTTGGAGATACAGATGAAAGCTTTGACTTTGTTTAAGATGTTCAGCTGAAGATATGATGGATTTAGATGGAACAAAAAAAGGCCAGGCACACAACTTACTCTCCCTGATCTTCACATATTCAACAGAAAACCAAATGGAAGACAAACTGGGAACTTGAGCAGAAGGATTTGCTTAATCAAAAGCTTTAAAAGGCAAAGGCAAACAGAAATTATCTTCAGACCTTCAACTGCCAACTTAAAAGTTAGGGAGAATAAAAGACATGGCTGGTGAAGCAACCCAATTCTCTTCCACATAGATCTATGTGTTTAACTAAACACCTAAATATAGGTAGTCTCTGAGATGCGACCCTTAGTCCCATCACCACTCAAAGTTACCATAGCAATGAAAAAGTGATTTATGATCAGTCCTTGTATTTCCAACCTGTTATGAATTAATAAAGGCGTTTAATAAAGTTTTAACAACCTTCAGTAAAAAGCAGGGTTCTAATCCTGCACTTTTGATTGGCCGATAATAGCGACATTGGATTGGTCCTTTCTGGGAAATCTGATTGGCCAACTCTCATTGGTTCAAGGGTTTAACACTTCCATGTTTTCATTGGCTAATAGGACAGCAGCCAACCCCATAAAAGGG